>JAQIXX010005237.1:0-14368 GCA_034700605.1 Willowsia nigromaculata | reverse complement strand
TGTGTGCGTGTTTCATAAAATATTCAATTGTCTTTTGAGTGCAAGGTCAAGAATCACTTTTAAATGCAATCTTTTGCTTGTGCAATGCAGTCATACTTACAAAAGCTGTAGTACCACAATTTTTTTGCTATGCCTACGCGCTTATTAGAGAGGTCGGCAGTGCTTTCCAGCAAGTTGACAAGCATTTCCTACGATTTTCTTCCCGTCTTTATTAGTAATGATTAATCGGACACCAATCAACGACGTAACATGTGCGATTGAGAAATAAAAACAAAATTAACAAAAATTATTACTACTGTTTAATTCTGCTTCGATTTACTTTCCCTTTTCTTCCGAACCCCGAAGCACTTTTTTGAACTTAAAATGATGGCTATTTCAAACAGCGTTAAGGAAGTGCTTATTGCGACTGCCAGGAACAAGTACACATCCAAGAGGCGACGTTCATACCTAGGGATCAAATAAAGTGCTCTTCATTTTTTTGCTGATGAATTAGCAGATTATTTTTAATAAAATTGTATTTACAATATAACTGCAAGCAAAAAACAAGAATGCTCATTTTTTCAGGTTTCTTTTGTTCTTAAATTACAAAATACTATTTCTTAGCTTTAGATATTTCGTATTTGAAGACTCTATGACTTTATAGCAACAAGTTTTATCATAAAACAGTTCATACCAAGTTTGATGAATTCCTAATGGTCTCAGCAAAGACACATTTTTGTGTCGAAGAACGTACTCCACCCAAAATAGAGCATCATCCAGAGGGTCCATTGGGCGATCTCGGAACATTGCTGAGAGTTCAAACATTTTGTTTTGATGCCTATAGTACATTATCACAAATTTAATTCAACAATATTTGTGAATTTAAAAGTTTCGATGCATTTCATTGTTTCATAAAAATTGAACGATGTTCCCGAAACTTCATTCACCCGTCAGTGTATACAAGAGTTTGAATAGCCTCCTTCAACTGACCCTCAGACAGTTTACCAATGTCAAGGCTAATGGCGGCTCCGATGTACTCCATCCTATCAGCATTGTAATCTTGTTCACCTGTTGATATTTCATGTGAATAAGATTTAATACCCGAGCATATTTTCAAGTGTTATAGTTGAATGTCTAAACTTTAGGCATTACCAAAGATTGGAATCGTAATTAGGGGTACTCCATAGCACAGTGCTTCCTGAATGCTGGGTCTACCGGCTTGTGTTATAAATCCTCTGATTTTTGGAAGTGCTTGCGAGTATAATTGATCATAAAATATTGTAAATTAAATGACCACTTTTAGGTTAGGAGCAGTATATTGCGTTACAATAACATAGGACTACAATACCTAAAATGTCGTGCTGCGGAAACCAGGATTGAAGGAGCACGTTCTCCGGAAGATTTTCAGGAGCCTTACCCGTCCACCTCCAGAGAAATTTTAAGTTTGGAAAGGAAGAGAAAGCGTCAATAAAATGATTGCGAAACGAGGCAGGCATTTTTGAAACATCAACAGCGCTTCCAAAGCTAACATATATGAAGCCTTCATAGGAGCCATCCAAAAATGTAGAGATTTCCTGAAATTTAAAGCTATGATTTTCACTCATTCGAATTTCTAATGGGATTGAATAAGCGTTGGGTGGATTACCTGAGGCAAAGGTTTCCCGTTTTTCTTTAGCATTCGTGCACTACACCACAGCCCTGAGTATGATACAAACATAGGTGGCAAAGCCATCGGATAGTCATCGACTATATGACTATTAATCAAAACCAAACTAGTATTTTTCTCAAAATCAGCAATCGACGGCATCTTTTCCAACTTTAATTTCTCCTTAATAACCTCTTCCACTTTACTGGCATATCTAAGGTAACCAAATCTCCACAGAATATGTGTAAAAGTTGCCTTCATCCTTCCATAAAAGTTCATCTCGTTTGGTTTCGTTTGCTGCCCCATGGCAACTGAGCTGGGCAAGCTGGAACTTTCAGGAACCACTCCAAGACCATCCCAAATGTAGGGCATGATTCCAGGCGCAAAAATGATATGTTTCGCTTGGAACTTGTGGACAAGTCCGTACCCACATTCACCAAGTGTAGAGTCCATCATTACCAAATCATACTTGAGTCCTGGACGACTCAGCCATTCCTGTGTTTCAGGGCTATCGTAAAAAGCACGACACAAATCAAAACAAACGGAAAACAGATTTGCAACAAACTCATCAACGGTGTTGTTAAGTCTGTAGTTGATATCAAATTCAGCTCCATTTTCCCTCATGATTGGTACCATTTTACTGGGCGTAATCTCCTCCACATTGGGATGAGACCCTAGCCTTTTCTCCACCGGAAATATATAGGTCACATTATGCCCCTTTTCAGCAAGTAGTTCAGCCAACGGCCAAATCGATGTTCGATGACTGCTAGTAGCCGCTATATGAATAAATAGGATATTGCTTGTATTGCAAGATGCTGCAAAAACTAGCGATATAATTACCACAATATTTTGCACAGCTACTAAACACATGCTTCACAATTAAAATAATCTTTCCTAAACAAATCCAAAAGCTACTGAGTTTTAATTTTGTTATTATCGTGGCTCTAATGATTTATGAATTTAATTTTCTTGCCATGTCATCACAAACATTTCAAGTATGCACAGCAGACCATTATCTTATCTCTGCTGTATTTACAGAAAGTTGTGCATTGACATTAATATTAACCGCAACATCAAAGGTCACGAAAAAGTCAGATGAATGCATTTTGCTGCTCTCAATATCCACGAATCATGGAAGAGCATTACAAACAACGAGCACAAGGTAAAAAAATGTTTTTGCATGAAAAAGCGAAGTTTCAGCCGTTCCTCCTTTGTTGCTCGACGGAGAAGTTGCCACGCTACCGCTTGAAACCACATTGCCGTACCACCCACCACCACCCCAACAGCCCCCATTTCCACCACATCAGCTTTTTCTATAGTCAACCCGTCTAAAACTGCAAGCAAGTTCTCTCCCACCACCTGGTTCATTCCACTCGTCTTCTTCGTAAACGGTAATGCACGGCAGGATAGGCTACGACTGCCAATTGTAGAGTGGATATTTGTGGTTTTGTGGTTTTTATCTATGCTGTGCTCTGTTGGCGCAGTGGCTTGTTTTCATTTTTCCTACAATGCATGTAGGCTGACAACTAAACTTTACTGATGAAATATTTTGGCTGTTTCAAAAATACTCAGTGAATATTTTTTATCATAAAGTGAAAAATTATTTGTTCAGGTACATACATACAGGAGGCAAATCTTCCAATAAATATTTACTATGTAAACTATTTTTGATTTGATATCGTCATTAATTTGAAGTAATTATTGGATTGTGTTTTTAGGTGAAAATGGCTGCTGATCGTTGTTTAATATGCTACCAGGATGGTGACCTCATCAAGCCTCGTCCAAATCTCCATGAGGATTTTCCAGTGTGCTCCCTCATTTCAAAGGAACTCCATGCCATGTTCATCCTGCGAAATATTTTTGAGATTCCTCAGGAGTACATACAAGAGTACTTGGAAACTGGGACGAATCCATCGGACTGGATAGCTCTGTGCGCAAACTGTAAGAGTTTTGTGGAGAAGGCGAAACGCATCTATAAGGAGATTCTGGACGCTTCCAAAAGATTCAGAAAGGTAAAGGGTGACATTATACAATGTCTTCGAAGGAATAAGAGACGACTTCAAGGGAATGAAAAAAGGAAACCTTCCTCGAGCAAAAGTGGAATGAGGATAACGGATGAAACGAGGGCATTCGTCAGCGAACGTAAAATAATTGACTACTTTTAATTGTTAGTACTATTGATATTGACCAATGGTATAACTAATTTTTGTTTTATTTTGAATTACAGATAATTACAGTGAGTCCCTTGTAGACCCATTCGTTGGAGGCGACTGTCAAGCGGAGAAGTTATTATATTCCAGCAACGTCGTGCCAGCAATAATTGATGATGAAGACCTGAATAACGACCTGAATGTCAAAATTGAATACATTAGTCCTGACGAACAGGGGGAAGACGAAGCCGGATCTCCTCAAAGCTATTCATTCAATGATGACCTTGAGGATTTAACACAGACACCCAGCCAAAGGGCACCAGCAAAGAGAAAAGCTCCAGATTCCGTTGTTCATGAAGATAGTGGCCCCCAGGAGAACAGCAATGGAGAGGTGCTATGGTATTGTTCATGTGGGCGCTCATATTGCGGAAGTGAGAAGTTGCGTAGGCATCTAAAAGAAGCTAATATGGACCCTTCGGAAATGTTTGATTGCCCGATTTGTGATAAACAGTTTAAACGAAAATGGGATGTAAAACGGCACATGAAGCACCACAGAGTTACCATCGTGGAAGAAATCAAGGTTACCAGCGTGAAGGGAAACATTCCTGCTATCACAAAGGATCGTGAACTAGAGATCATTGAGCAAGATTTAAGCTTACCTGCATCGGAGGCGCCTTCTACTTCAAATTCTACTGCTGGAAATAATGTGTTACACGAGAGAAAAGACGTTTGTAAAATGGCCGACGGTACAGAGTACTGGAACTGTTCCTGTGGAAAAATCTATTTGTCTGAAGTCTCCCTCCTCCAACATGTGAATGAGTCAAGTAGTATACAAATATCCAATTCCATTTCTTGTCCTATTTGTGATCTTACATTTAAGATGAGATTTGATCGTAACCGACACATGAAGAAGGTGCATGGCACGGAGACCGCAGCGGTTCAGGAATATGTTAAAGATAACCAAGCTGAGGGAGCGGGAAATAAAAATGATGGATGTATTACGGCTAGTTATTCCATGCAGTCAGAGTCCATTGCAGACGACAGTCTCAGTCTAGCCAGTGATTTCGGAAGTGAGAAGCACGAAGAGTTGGGTCTTTTCGAGGTAACTAATGGAACTGAGCAGTGGAAGTGCTTATGTGGGAAATCGTATTCTTCTCAAGGGGCATTGCATCGCCATGTCAAAGAGAAAAACATGGATCCCAAGAGCTGGATTGCTTGTGAACAATGCGGCAAGTCTTTCAAACGGCAGTCGGAGTTGAAGCGCCATGTGGGCAACGTTCATGAAAAGAAATCTTACCCATGTGAAAAGTGTGGAAGCATTTTTAAACAGTTGGCAGAGTTGCGTGTACATCAGAGGTAACACAGTATTAATTAAAGCTTTACTGCAAACATTTTATTTTATGAATTTTTAAAATATTTTAAATACTTTCCCTTTTTCATTTGATTTTCAGACGTGCGTGCACTGACGACCCCAATGCCCAAGAAAAAACAGTCTGTGATACCTCCTTATTATGAATGTTTGTCTAATATTTTTTTTTATAATGAGCACTATAATAAATCTTTGTACTTGAAAACTCGTCCAAGCCCGCAGTCAGCTTTTTTTCACGGAGAATCAAAATGACATAACTCAGTCTAAAAAAATCCAATAGCGATAACTGAAGAAAAAATGAACACGAGCTAAAATAATAACAGAGGTGCCAACTTAATCTTCATATAACCCATGCTTGAAACGTAGCTATGTTGATTGTAAGCTTTTTTTCAGTTCTTCTTCTGCGTGAATGCGTAAAAACGTTCTATCAGAAAATGTGTGTAATTAAGGTGATACAATAAAAACGCAGACATTTTTACCGAAACTGTTTATATAAAGTTTAAGTGTAAGCAATGCCCTTTTTAATGCGATGATTTGGGATGAAGTTCGCATCGCACCAGAGCGCGTGGTATAATTGCTTGTTAGCATTTTATCGTAATTAATCATTAATTAGTAGTCTTGTGGTGGTGTGGTACTTTAAAAATTCTGTTTCATTATGGATTTTCAAAAATTCTGAACAAGACATACGTTGCTGGCAAACATTAAAACTTTGTTTTTTACACGTGTGCTTCAAACGTAAATTCAATTAATTTAAATTATTACTTGCGGTGAGCAAAGTCAGTGCTTAAACTTTTTGGAGTCTTCATGCACTCCCAATAAAATAATACGGATAAATCAACAATATTGACTGCGGCTCACCAGTCACCTAACGCATTGATGTGACGCTGAATATTCATGGGTAAATAACCTGTCCAAAATTCAAAGACGAAGTCTAATACGCAATATAATCAATTAGCGTACTTGTTGCCGAGTATAAATTGATTTTTTTTTGGATTTCAGTTTCAGTGTTTGAAAGTAAGGTAGTGAAGGCATTATATTTGCAATGGTTTGTGCGAAAAATGTAGGCATTTGCCTGGTTGCTTTTATAGTACCACTTGTGTTATCGTACGGACCTTATGGAAACCTGAAGATAAGAGGAGTCAATCTTGGAGGATGGCTTGTTCTGGAAAAGTGGATTGTTCCACATGTGTTTAAAGATCTTCCAGATAACATTGACGATGAATACAAACTCACCCAATACTTGGGTCACCTTGAGGCAGAAAAAAGGCTTAGAGCTCATTGGGATAGCTGGGTTACAGAAGCGGATATTATACTGATGAAAAATGCAGGAATTAATCATGTTCGAATTCCAATTGGTAAGTGGGACAAAGTGGTGCATTAAAATTTTGTAGAGGAAAGGAACAAACTAGATTTGAATGCTAAAACTGTATATTTTTCGGGTTGCCCCATTATTTGTATTTAATTTCGTAGGATATTGGGCACTTGACATACAGAACAATGAGCCATGGGTGTGGGTGCGTGCAGATTGAATATAAATCTGTAATATAAACGGATGAGTAACTCTGAAAGGTAAAATTCTAAAATGTGTTTTGTATTTTAATTTTAAGGGAAGTTGGGACTACGCAGTGAAAGCTGTGGGTTGGTGTCGAACGCATAAATTAAAGGTCATGCTAGATTTGCATGGGGTTCCAGGATCTCAGGTTAATGAAAAAGCATATTTACATTTTAAATTGATTGTAAGTGGTAACTATTATAATCCAAAATGCGATGATTGAGTTGTTATTAATAATTTGTAGAATGGAAATGATCACAGTGGAAAATCAGGCCCAATTGAATTTTTCTACAATGATGACAATCTGAACCGAGCTACAAGCGTCATCCGTAGAATAGCACAATGGGCTAACGCTGCTGAATGGAGAGACACAGTGTCCATCATTCAACTCTTAAATGAGCCGGTTCTCTGGGGGAAAGACTATCATTACCGTCTTGACAGACTGAAACAGTATTATAGGATGGCATACGACGCTGCTCGTTCTGTCAACGACATAGCGGTAATTGCTGTTCACGACGCATTTATTGACCCTAGCAACTGGTACTACTTACGAGAGGATCCTCATTATTGGTAAGTTTGTACTTTCAAAGAGACATTAAAAATTTGACAGAAACTAATCATTTGCACAATTTCTAAAAAAAATGGATTGAACTGTAATTCTTTACTAAAGGTGGGTTATGCTGGACATACACTTGTACCAAGTTTGGGGTGACGAATATCAAAAACTTTCTTGTGAGCAACACGCCAAAATACCCTGCCGTTACCGAGACAGACTTTCTTCCGCAAATCAGAAACTGTGGACAGTTGTGGGAGAGTGGAGTTTGGCCACACCTGTCCAACATGTAAAATGTAACAATCAACGGGATTTTGCTCGACAGCAGATTGGAGTATGGGAAAGCTCTTCCAGTGGATACTTTTTTTGGGCCCATAAGAACGGACAAAAATGGGGTGAATGGAGTTTTGAACAGTCTCTGGCCAACGGTTGGATACGACCCAATGCAAGCAACCAGGCACAGTGTTAATGTTCATTGCTGTCTTTATTGTTGTCTTGCTGTAAATATTTTTTATGCATATTTTCCTAAGTATCTTACAAGGATTCAAAAATTTTGTTTCATAATTAGTTCGTCATTTATTTTTCTCTAACTGTTTTATTACTGTTTTTAATCCAAAAATGTTCAAATACATAGTAATTCAACTTTAAAATACAAAACAAACTCATTCATTTAATGTAATGCTCGTTAATCAAAATTTTAAATTATTACAATATCAAGTCCAAAAATAAAGTAATTTATTCGTACATAAAGTTAAAAATCTTTAAAATTATGTGCAATGAAATGAACTTTTCTTATATCTTCACGTGTGATTTCCTTTCCAAGAATAGCCCACCATCTCAACTAAATCTAAAACCTAGATTTACATTTATTATGCAAATATTTCGAAGGCAGAAAATCAATCTTTTATTTCCAGCTTTAGACTGCTTGATTCACTACGGCACCTGAACGTCTGTCATCTCCTTGTTTGAAGATGACACCTCTGTGCTCTGCACTTCCACTACAATTAGTTGAGGTTTAGTTGTCTGATCTTGTGTTCTAAGGGTGGATGGAGATGCTACCTTTTCTTTTAATTTCGATTTCCCGAAATTCCTGTAAAAGCAAGTGAGAAAATGTTAGTAAAATTCATATTTACAACAGTTTTAGAGTAGTTATAATCGATATGTATGGTACCCCAGAAAAGACTGGATGTTGGATTTAAATGCGTTCATTTATGGGTTGTATTGTAAGTTGGGGTTTGATGAAAATAGTTGCATCTACAATTCCCTCGCTGAATCTCTTGTCCTTAATGCTTTGTCAAGATCTTACAAGAATATACCTGTCTCCACGAAGAAATGTGCAAACGTTAGTGGAACTGTAGGGAACTTTCAATGTATATGAAATTTTTGACTTAATGAAAAAATTTTGGGCAAGAATGTAAACGAGCATAAAAGTGCGAATACCTTCCTGTAAAGGTTTGTTAAAAAATTGGAATGCTCAGATTTAAGGTATATGCATGACGTGTGGAAATTCAGTTAGATAATTTACACGTAGAACAAGGTTGCGCACTATACTGCTATACCATAATATTTAATACAGCTCACTCACTATTGCTGTTGAATGTCAAATGTTAGAGAAATTTTAATTATGATATTTAAGCGTTATTTGAGGTTTCGCAACTCTTTGGAGGATAGGAGTGCTGAAAAATCGCCTTAATTAAAAATTTAAGAATCTATGAGTGACGCTTGTACAAGCGTACGAAATAAATATTGCATTCAAGCATGTCAATGCTAAGCTATAATTTTTATGCAAGTTCTAGTATATTTCACTTACACTCCCATAGTCTCATAGAGAACATAAATAGCTGTGAAGTCCATGAAACTGGGGAGAGTGATCAATAGTCATAAATCATATAAATCTCATTAATAAAAACAGATAGATTATTGTACTGATTTATGGCAAATACAGGATAGCCTTTTTAGAACGAATGGTTGCAAAAATATGGGTGTGTATTCGTGGTCTGTTTAATTGTAATTAATTGAATGAATAAATATTTTCCCTATTTTCAGCCTAAGAAAGAAATCGAATTTTTAGATTCAAATTGAACATCTCAGATTGCACGAATTTCTGGAGGAATATATTTTTGAGCATGTAGTTATTCAAGTTGGATAATAGTCAGTTAACATTTTTACTATTTACAAACAAATGAAGGTATCATGTTAGCTGAATTTTTTTATCAACAGTCTCCTCTACTAGCACTCATTATGTTTAATTGTCAAATGAAGTCAAAGCAGAATTAACTTTTAACAAAAAAACCAACCACGAATCACGCAGCCACATACTATAAGTTTCATTTCGTGCTCTGTTCAAATACTCATTCTCATTTATCATAAATTAATTTCATGTAAAAAATTAGCAAATTCCACATTACGTTTTTTTGCTACTATCATATCAATTTGCCTAACACTTTTTACACCCAGCCAAAAGAACAAATTACTTTGCTCACAACTAAATGTCAATAGGAAGATTGCGAATTTATGTACTTCATATAGCTCTTAAGCTCTACCACCACTTTCTACCAGCCGCGACTTGTAATACTTAAGTCTTGTATTAAAGCATAAACTGTCGACATGAAACTGGATTAAATGAAACTCTGTACTGTCCATGTTACAGGAGTATTATATTGCAGGTTATGTCAGTATCACGGCTCATCTTGAGTTTTTAAGCCGCTACAATAAACGACGAATTTTTTTTGGCCCGATAAGATATATCTATTAGTCTAAGCTAGTCTTAAATATGTGAATTGTATGTTGCATTTCTTTATATTTATGATTCCAAGGGATTCAAAGATGTTCATTCAAAACAAAGTTAAAATATTACCCAATTTAATCTATGTATAGTTGCTTTCTCATCACTCTCCAACTACTCCAACGAAATAATATGAGTCTATCAATATTTTGATGCAAGTCGCGTTATCATCCTCAGAACAAATCATTAAATCTTTGCATGCCAACATATAGACATAAATGCTTAAATAACACCATATTATATAATTTTTCATTTTATAATGAAATAAAGTTCAACAACTTCGATTTGTTTATCTATTCGCTGCTTGAGGTTTGACAAATGGTGCGCATTTTATTTTCAACCTTAGTTGACAGGACAAAGTATACTGAAATTTGCAATATTAAGTAATATATCAATTTTTCTCCACACTGATCCAAATGTTTGCCAATTCGATGATTACTCTGCTTTTTGTGTATCTTCACAAGAACCACATAAGCTCTCATGCTTATCCAGAATTTGTTAAAGTTTGATTCTTGAGCAAATGAAACCACAAAAATCAGAATTGTCCGTAACAAGAGACTAGCAGTTAATTTCTTTGAACCAGCAAGGAATATTTTGCATAAAAAAGTTTAAAATTGTTACTTTAATCGAAGCCACTGTTACTGTTGGCATAGGAGAATGGAGGAACGAGAAAGAAATTACATCACAAAGTATTTACCACAATTAATCCACCGTACCATTTGCAATGATGCCTTGCTAGCAAAATTGCGAGCCGAGAATATTTTGAGTCCGCTGGAATGCCAGATTTTAGTAAGATAAGCTACATATCTTTCATTTCTTTAACTGAGATTTGTTTCTTTAGGTCAATGAGATTTCAAATGTTTTTAACCTTTAAAATAGGAAGTACGAGGAAAAAATGCAGGTTCCATTTCTCAAGCTTATCATTTATACGAGCTTCTTTTCACGAAAACGAATTCGTACGACATCCTTCTTGCTTCACTATCTGATCCAACCATAAACCAAAGTGGAGCGGTTCAAATCCTCGCGAATGGGAAAAGCTGCAATTTTAATTTGACTTTGTTGGAAAATATTAAAGATGACGCGATTGTTCAAGCCAGAGGGAAATACCTGTATCCACTTCGTCAACTCACAGATCTTGTACAGAACAAGAAAATGCCGATTGTTGTCATATCATCGGAGGATATCAACTTGACAACCGAAAGAATTCAAGCAGAGCAAATCCCACACTACTATCATGTGTTCAGCTCGAAAGAAACGCTCCTTCAAAAATACGCGTCAGCTCCTTCCGGAAGTGTCTTCGTGATTGCAATGTACGGAAGGAAAGAGGAAGCGCTAAAAGGAGTGCTTCGGGATGTACATGAAGTTACCACGAGTTCAAAGCAGTGCATTGTGGTGACCACTGAAAGCCAAGAAATCGTGAGCGATGCCTTAGAAAAAGTATACCAGTCCAGCCAGTATGGAATAATAAAAGATAAAATAACTTGGAACCAGCTCAGTGGTAACTTCAAGACAAAATTACTTTCACAAATGGTCAAGTTCCAGGGAGACCTATTGGCGTTGGATGAGCTGCTTACTCTATTTAATATAACTGAAGATAGAAACAGGTTATTGGAGGGACTCGAGTCAAAGGTGCTGATACAACTGATAAATGACGAAAAGCCCATTTTCTGCAAAAACACACTTGAAAATACCCCTACTCCACCATTTTACATCCACCGCAAAATACTTTCCCGAAGTGTTGCAATAGCTGACGAGATTCTCAAGCAATCGCAGCCAGACACCAGCTTTGCTATCACTGGAATGACGAGACCACAGCTAGTAAATGTAAACGCTGATAGCTTTTCCACTTCAGAGCAACAAGTGCGATCCATGTCAAAAAAGTCACAAGGCCTTACAGCTAAAATTATACTGCTAAATAGACCAGAACTAGAGCAACAGCATTTTGGGGTACTCTGCAACAGAGTCAAGTCGGATTCAACAACAATAAAAAATCTTCACTGGTTGCATCGCAGCAAAAGAGGTCAACTTGAGTGGATTAGGTCACATGGTTCCCTCTCATTAGTACAGGACCATATTATGACTGTGACTGATGACATGCGGAATTCATGTTCTGAAACTGAGCAAAATTTTATTATTGCCATAATCCAGGAGACTAGTCATGATTTCAAAAAGAGACCTGCCATCTGTATCTCAGATACTCCAGGCATGGGCAAAAGCATGCTACTGGCTCATATTGGAGAGCAGCTTCTACAAACTCAGAAGATTGGAACTGGAAGTCCTCGCTTTGTGCAATATTTCGGAATGACTGAATTGATGCGAGATATAGAAGAAGCTGGGATTCATAAAGAGAAGTATCTCACCAAGGCTAAGGTCACGGAAATTTTATTGAGAAAGATGATGGGAACTATAATGATGAGCCAGCTATTCCTTAGAAAAGGTTCAAAATGTGAGCTAATGCTGGATGGATTAGATGAAGTTCTTCCACACCAAATCAAACTGGCATTCAGGTTCATATCCATCCTCAGACATGAATTCAATAGCAGCACCGACCCTTCAATCAGGATTTGGTTGACCACTCGACCAGTATTACTTAAAAGTGTTGAGGATACTTTGGGAGTTCTAGGTTACAATATGTTGCCTTTTGACGAGTCAGACCAAAAAATGTTTTTAAAACAGTACTGGATTCAGGAGGCAAGGAAAAGGGGAGTTGAGCTGAACCCGGAGAAACTGGATTTTTTTTGCGAAGGAAGTCTAAAAACCATGAGAAGGGTGAATAGGGGTCTCTCCAAGTTCGAAATGGAGATGACAGGTATACCCCTCCAATGTCTCTTGCATGCTCAGGTTTGCGAGGGATCAGTGAACTACGAGTGCTCCGTGGAAAATGATGGGGCACTCAATCTTGAAGAAGAGGGTTTAGACAGATTGGCCATTAAAAACGTTGCGGATTTGTACAATCGTGTAATGGATAAAAAACTGGAAATATTTCTAAACCGGGAAAGCTCCAGTACAACTCATCTCGAGTCCCACATCAGTAAAAATAACAAGCAAGTTATGAAGCGGATTCACATGAAACTAGCTTTGGAACTGCTGTTTCCAGAGTGGCTTCATGAATTTGAACTTATTTTCCTTCACGAAACAAATATTTCACCTGAGGAACTGAGTATTTACGGCTTTGTGGTCGACTACAGTCAACAGAATCAACCCATTTTTGTCCACAGAACGTATGCAGAATATTTTGTGGCGTTATTTGTCGTGGAGGTGGGGACATGCGAGAGGCTCCTGGAAGGATTTCGTGTCACTGGCCAGATGGGGAAATTTTTCCTGAATGGAATTCTAGCCACAACACCAGAGACGGATGAAATGAAGAATACTTTTGCAAATTTACAACTTGCCGCTCTCCAAATGCCAATGGTCACATACTTCATTGATGAATTACTGGAAATGAGGATGGAAGAGGGGCCGATTCCAAGAAATTTATTAAGTTCCATGCAAACTAACTTTGAAGAAATATCAGACAAGCCTTTTGAAACAAGTTCATCTAAAATTCTTGCTTGCATCACAGAAGACCGGCCTTACCTTTTGAAACTCTTGGTGGAGTGTCTAGGCGAAAATGGAAAGCAAAATTGGCTTCAGAAATCAGTTGAAAGTCATACAAAAATGATGTTTGCTGCTGCTATACGAGGAACCACAACTGGTCTGCAAATGCTTTGCAGCTTGTTAGAAGGATGGCAAAATCAAGAAATATCAGAACTACCATACCAACTCGCCAAAAACCCAATACTTGCGGCGGCACTTATGGGAAACGTGGAAAGCGTCGAGTATCTCGTCCTCAAAAAAGGATTCAGACCAAAAGTTTGGGCCCACCCAGAGCAGAAAATTCTTCATAAAGTTGTGGAACACAGTATTTTTCATAAACAGGGAATAATTGAAAATAGGGCAAATATTATTAGCTTTCTGGTAGAGAATCAGGGTCCTGTGGAGCCAGAAAATAGCATTCTGGAACACTTGGACTCTTTTGACAGAACTCCACTGCTAGCGGAAGAAGTTCACATAAAGCTGCGAATGACACTGATCGAAGCTGGTGCAAACATTCAAGCCTGTAATGTAGATGGAAATCAAGTTCTCCACATGCTCGGCGATTTCACGGGTATCACCCCAGTGCTTTATCATGAGCTTATTCAACTCATTGAGGCTAAAGTTTTGGAAACAGTAAACGATCCAGATGAAAGGGGTTGGATCTTTAGTAACACGAGTGGGATTGGCATAATGGGCCATCTTTACACTCCCAACTGGTTTTGGCACAATGATACGGCACTCCATTTGGCTGTGGGGCAT
>JAQIXX010005236.1:0-14370 GCA_034700605.1 Willowsia nigromaculata | reverse complement strand
CTCATGCTGAGCTAAAAAATCGAGGCGATGATGATGAACTGCTCTAGCGGACAACCTCTGCCGGACTCTGTCCGTCACCGTTTTGGGGTAATGGTATTTAAAACTTGAGTTTCTGGCAGAAATCGCAACTGAGCAGTCTGCTCAATATCTGGAGTACGATGACTTCTGAAGTTGTGGTTTACCGTACAAACCAAGCTGGTTAAAGATACTTTCCATTTCAACCACATATATTTTTGTGCTTTTCATTATCATATTACAAGTCTACAAGTCTGTGTACATATTTCCCTTGAGACACAACTGTACATGTCTCATTCTCAAAGCTACATTTATATATTAACGGAAACAAAGAAAGTAATGAGATGTTTTTCTTATGGGATCTAAATTTTCAACGTGTTTTTCAAAGGAGGCGCACTTATGAATTTGCCTTAGCAATAGTACATGGCTAAAGGAAATGGGACCAACTACTTCAAGTGTGCAGACTCCTATGATGAATTTGTTGGCCAAAGTGTACATCATTGTTACAGGAGAATGCAAACAATAGATTGCCACATAAAAATTTAATGCAATAGTTTAATCAAGTCGAACACTATTTTTTATCAGCTGATTTGGTTTTTCATTTCTCTCTAGATTCTGAAAGCACAGGGGAACGAATTTAAAGCGAAAGCACGGTATTTTCAGTAGTTTGAAACCTAGCGAGAGCAGTAAAAATCTCATTTTCAAATCCCAGTTTTTGTTATACTGTTGAATACCTTGTCTCAAAAGTAATTTTTTGCAAATTATGAGATCTGCAGCTACTCTCTGTAACGAGCAATTAGCATCGGAATCTTTAAAGGTTACTAAGCTTCAATTTGAGTGTGGATTTTTGCAAAAAATGTAATATATCTATTTAATTAAAATCTAGAAAAAACACAAAAGTAATTTTCATTTGCAGATTTTCTTTCTTTTTCAGATGCATGTTTTAGATTTGAAATCGGTCAAGGAAATTCTGATATACAGTGTCTCAAAAATTGTGATTTTCCCATTTGGATTGGTATCTTGTATCAAATGAAAGCGAATAAAAAATCCTAAAATGTACCTTCTTAGATTATATATTTACTTTGTATGGGTTGAATAATTATTGATGATGATGAAAAGAGACTCAACACAATTTCAAAATGGTGAAAACCGATGGAACTACCGGTTTCGGATTTATTTGTTCCTTCTTCAGGTTCTACAAATTTCAAATGAATAAATTGGAAGTGAATACATGTTATAGTACTGGGTTTTCAAAAACAACTAATTTTAAAAAATCAGAATGAATTGACAATTGCTACTATTTACCCTTTTAAACGGTCAGTTAATAAAAGTGTGATGAGAAAAATAAATTTTGGGATGATGATTGACTCAGTCAAACTGTACAAAAATACAAAATATTTTAGTTCACAATCACCATTCTGCATAGAACTAATATTTTATATACTAATTAAAGCCTTTCTATGACATTTTGAAATTTTTCTGTCATATTTTTTAAACGACAGGAGTCAACATTTTTCCCTGCAAATTCAAGTAAATAACACTCAAAATCGTAAAAGTTCTTGTTTCTATAACAAAAAAGAGTTTCTCTTTTTAATGGTGTATTAGGCTTGCAAACTACTTATGTTTTAGATGAGATATAACAAGATATTGTGGGCAAACATGGAAAAATGGGAAGATCGCAATTTTTGAGACACTGTATATCAAATCTGAAACATGCATCTGAAACAGAAATAAAAGCTGCACATGAAAATTACCTTTGTGTTTTTTCTAGATTTTAATCAAATAGATAAGTATGTTACCTTTTTTGCAAAAAAAACACACTCAAATCGAAGATCAGTGACCCTTAAAGATTCCGTTGTTTTTTGCTCGTTACAGAGAGTAGCTGCAGATCTCACAATTTGCAAAATAATTACTTTTGAGACAAGGTATTAAACGTTATACCAAAAACTGAGGATTTGAAAATATGAGGTTTTTACTGCTCTCGCTAGTTTTCAAACTACTCATTGTGTTTTTTGGATCTATCGCATCTCCTGTCTGTCCAAATTCTCAGCTATTTCAATCTTCTATATCTTCAGGTATGAGATTTTAATTTAGTAAATATCTGTACGGAATGACACAAGTTCCATCGTATTTTAGTCAAATTTGAGTTGGCTTTTTGGTGACAATAGTGTACATGCTGGAGAAAAATTAAAATTGACTAAATAAATTCACATTGCTAATATTTCAGTGTCAAGCTTTAGTATAGTTTTTACTTAGAGCGGACTTAGGGTGCATTACAAATAGTTTCTGCTTGTTTTTCTGCTCGTCATAAAGTACTTGCAAACTCCTGAAATCAGCTCATGAAACTTTGCTATACGGCATTAGTTTAAATGTTTGTTTTAGACGTAGCAATTACAAGGTTATTACATGATTTGTAGTTTTCTTTTGAGATTTTAAGCGGTTTGTCTGGAGTTCATTGTCATTTTTAGTTTTTATCTCAGTGTTTTATAATGGACAAGTCGAATATCTCGTTTAAAAAATTAATAACCATTTTCAAATGTCATGAATTTGAGTTGTCGGTTTCGCAGTTTTAGTCAGTCTGTTTTGTACTAATAAAAAATGTCCTAACATTTTCATAACAAGGCTATTTTGTAGTAAAATGAACAGGTGGTGAGAGAAGAAGATACATTGCGACAAATTTCCTTTTACAGGTCCATATGTTCATTCAAAGGGTCGACTTAAACGGCAAGCTGACTACAAATGTTTTCGATGAAGAGCCTCTTTTCAAAGTATACTACACATTTGGATGGCGTAACTATTCTGTTGTTTAGACTCCAAAAGTCATTTTCATTTTGTTTTCCAAGAGAATTTATGTTAAAGATATCATTGCAGTTGTTCCAGTACCGTTTCTGGGTGTATATGCTTTGCTCATGGAAGCAAACTATCCTGTCAAATGCTGGAAAGGGTACAGCGAAAGTAGAGAAATTTGGATTGTGCTGGGTCCTGTACTCACTGATCTAGTGGTAACTCGTTTATAGTAATATATCCAAAAAGCACGTCTTACTCCATACTGTGACTGGTGCTCTTAATTAACTATCGGATAAGTTGAAAATGTATATCACGATAGTTTATGCGATCACATGGCTGTCTGTGTGTGTTTGTGTCGTCCTGTCCGCACGATAACTCAAAAACTACTTGACCGATTGACACCAAATTTGGTATGCAGGCACCATAGATCATTAGCTGGTCTGGGATTGATTTTGAGCCAAATCGGTCAACCCCTTCCCCCCGGGGTACAGGGATGATCAACTTTTTTACATAGCAACATATGGCATGTGATACATCACTGGGACGGTCTCGCCGAGTAAATCATTTTACCATAAACAGTTTTTGCGTATGACGCTCCCACTGGCGGCAATCGCATATTTTTCTTCCCTTATCGTCGCAAACGCAAGTTATCGTCGTCAAAACAAAATCAAAATCATCATGAATCGTATTTCATCATCACTGAGGTGGTCTGGGATTGATTTTTTAGGCAAATTTGTCTACCCCTTCCCCCCGGGGGTCAGTGGTCATCAACTTTTTCAAATGACAACATATGGCATTTGATGCATCGTTGGAACGGTCGCGTCGAGTAAATCATTTTCCTGTAATTAATTTTTGTGTACGACGCTCCCTTTGGTGGGAAATTGCCTTTTTTCTTCCCTTTTCTCCACACACCCCTTTATCGTCGTCGAACAAAATCAATCTCATCATTAGTTCGTCTGCTTATCGTTTTCAATAGTATCCGATAGTTGCTTCCATGGGTCGGTTACCCTTCCAGTTATTACGTAGATGAATCGTAGATGAATCTAAGTTATGCGATTGTTTCATCTGTCTGTCTGACTATCCACGCCATGACTCCGGTGACCTTTGACCTATTGACCTCAAATTTTGCATACGAGTACCTTAGATCAAGGGGAAGCCCCCTATTGATTGATTTTGGAATCAAGAGATCAAAGGGGTCAAAGGTCACGGGGTCAAAATGTTTTTTTCATGTCCGATTTGAACGCAATTTCATATGTGGGTCGCTTAACTCATTGGAAAGAACCCTATTGATTTGGAAGCCAAGAGGTCATCCGAGTAAAGAGTCACGGGTCAAAGGTCAGATTGTCAGAATTTCGTCACTTGACCCCTTATGACGAAATTTCGTTATTTAACCCCTTATGACGAAATTTCGTCACTTGAACCCCTATGACGAAATTTCGTCACTTGACCCCTGTGAAGATATTTCGTCAGTTGACCCCCTATTTCATAGTTATGTGTATATGTACGGATTCATCTACGTGATTTCGCTCATGGCTTGACATAACTAGTTTTGTAGATAAACGTATGCTTTGCCCTAAACATTTTAAGAATTTTACTCACAAAATTGCAGAGAATCAACCCGTCATCTAATGCTGTGGAATTTAAGCACCATACTATATTTCATATCAACATGCTTTCAATAAACCAATTTATACAAAAACCTACACCGTATAAAAAATTTGCAGTATGTATTATTTGTGAAAACATTTCAAGCGAGCTACCAATAATTGGTATGACTATAATACTTACGCAAATATTTGGATTCAACAATTTACTCTTCATTTATAACCCAGGTGGAGCGTACCACAAGACCTTTGTTCTTCTCAACACTTTTTTTGGCTACACTCAAGTACAGAAAATATCTTATGATATTTCTAATAAAAGAGGTTAAATATATTAAGAGAAAAATTCCATGGCTTTTTTCATGTCTTGATTATCACAGGATGTCTTTGTTGCTCTTGTTTATTTCTACCTGAGCTGAGTTCTGAAGTATGGAGTGCTGTGCGACGTGTCTTACGTCGCTCTTGTGCTTGAAAGGAATGCTGCACAATCTAGGTCTCACCATGGATGTGTTGACTCGTGTAGTACAAGTAGCGCCTTAAACCTTGGACACCTGGGACATTGATCCCAGAGAGGCGGAACTTTCTCCGCAACCAATAATATAAACAATTCATCAGGAATCAGAGTGCGTTGTTCACCAGCATTCGTACGAACAAGGAATCAAGGTTTCAATACAGTTGTTAGAACAGAACATAAAAGGAAAGTAATGCTCATGACACCGAATTCCAAACATTTTTGTTGCGAGTTAATAGTAATCCCAGACATTGAAAAATCCTCATAGTTTCCTTCATTTTCGGAGACTGAAAAAGGAACAGTAGTAGTTACGGAAGAAAACAATGAAATTCCAATGTGTGATCTTTGTTTACGCGATAACTAGAACATACTTATATTTATAACCTAATGGTACGTGGGGTTTAACGTGAACATTTGTTTATAATTTTCTTTTTTTTTAATGTAGATGCAAATGAGACAAAAGCTTTTATATTTAAAAATGCTAAATAAAAGATGTACTGTGTAAATATTTTTAGAACAGTGACAGAATGTACTACTTTACTTTGTTTATGGATGAGCGGGTTCAGATGATAAAAAGAAAGTAAAGTGAAGCATAAGTTAGAATAGTTGATGTCATTGGCCATCAGTAAGCAGCTTGGTTCGTGAAGCCGCTTTATTGAAGCCATTGTTTTTAATGTTAGGGTATCATAACCATGAACATGTTTGGAGACGCGCTGAAAATAGATAATTCTTACATGCTATAAAAAACTTACGGCTAAGAAAGCACATAATTTGCTACTTCAAGGCAACATCAAGTATAATGTTAGTTTAGGCCTGCTACTGGAATGTGGCTTCCACCACTTTTTATTTCATTGCATTCTCCATATAAACGAG
Source organism: Willowsia nigromaculata (assembly GCA_034700605.1). Classification (NCBI taxonomy): domain Eukaryota; kingdom Metazoa; phylum Arthropoda; class Collembola; order Entomobryomorpha; family Entomobryidae; genus Willowsia; species Willowsia nigromaculata. The sequence goes on along the minus strand of JAQIXX010005236.1, from coordinate 8,583 downwards.
CAGAAAAACTGATCTGCAAGAAAGCAGCGGCATAATATTATGCTCGTTTGATTTAGAGACTGAATCTGTTGCATCTTCTTGCATATTCAGTAAAACGGGAAGTGCTAGGTTCTCAAGGAAACTACTATGTTAGAAACTCTGGTGTGCAAGAGTTGAGTATTAGCCTTGTCTAATTAGTGAAAATATTGGATTATTATCTTCTCTCCGAGAGCTGACATTTTATGAAGTACAGCATAGTGAGTGTGAATAATTTAGTAAAAACTATTATTAGCACACATGCTTCAAGAAAAACTGATGACGTTTAGAATTCCATTAAAAACTTGACTAGTGGATAGAATTTAACAAAAAACTTATGAGTATCTTACATGTGAGTGGTTCAGATGCCAAGAGGCAGTCCATAGCAGATGTTTGTCCATATGTCTCATCTTAAAGAAGAAAATATTTAGCTGGTAGAAGTAAAAAAGATTGAGATTCATTAGCGAGCGAGCGAGGGAGCATTAGAATATTCATCAGGTATTAGATTTCAATAAACAATGGATTAAATAAACAAGTGTAAAACCGATACGGAGATGACATGTTTGACCCAGGGCAAACCGACTTGGATCTTTATGGCGTTTATAGTATATAGAGTCGAAAGTTAAATTGCCCCATTTTTTACTATGTAAATACCGCGAAATGTATCGGAATGTTTTTTTTTGTGCAATCCGATGGACTTTAATGAGCAGCTTTTTCCAGTTTTTACATGGCCAACCTACAAAGTCTCCGATTTTCGTGAAATTTATACATAATGTGTCCCACTAAAAAGTAAGCATACGTACAAAATTTCGTCCCCGTACGATAACGTTTACGTTCGTTATAGCATTTTTTTAAAATGCCGAAATCAATCTATTTCCGAGCTACACAAGATAATTAAATAAAAACTTTTATATTTATTAGGGAAAGAAATACACGATTACTTTTTTATGAGTTTATGAGTTTTTAGAAAATATATTCATGCATATTTTAAGTTAAAAACAACGAAATGCCTTTGGCACCTTAATGCACATTCCCAGTGCACAGTATTCAAGGCAGGACACTATGTTGTTTTATAACTGGAAAGATGCATAGATAAAATTTAAAACGTACTGAAATTGATGAAATTGGCAGAATCAATTCAATTTTGTGTCATATGACTATTTCAACAGGAAGGGCAGTTATAAATGTCTATTTATTATTTGTTTAATCGGAAAGTACTGAGATTTCTAAATTCGTTGTGACAATAAGTTAATATGAAATGCACTTTAATCCCCATATATGACAATATACAGTAATTTATGTTGTCTGAAAAGACTTCCTTCTAAGGATTCTGGGCAAAATATACTGCTGGTGTATCGACTTTTTCGGACCAAGTGGGAAGATCAGAGATGGAGTCCTTGACCAGATCACGAATAGATGGCTTGAATTTGTCCGCTGCATTTTGCCTTTCACTTCTCCAGCTGTTGTATTTTTCAATTTCATTTTCTTCTTCCATTTTCATCTCCATTTCACTCGAGAATTCGTGGTGTTCGGAAAACTTTTTAATAAAAGATGCCATAGGAACAGTTAGAAAATCCCGAGTGGCGGTGTCATTTGCTTCACTGTCATAACCAGCACTCTCGGATTTTAATCCCTCAATAGCTATTTCAAGGGTTTTTATTATTCTTATTACTCGATCAGTTTCCAGCTTTACTAGCCTTGTTTTTTTCTTCGGTCGTGATTTCTTCACAGCCTTAATTGACAAGGAATGAACAATTTTAATAATATAAATGTTAATTTGCTGCATATTCCACAATGTCAAGATAAACCTGATTTAAAACAAGAACAGTAAAACAAGAGAATACTTACATTGTTGCAATTTGTTCAGCAGCCAGACATGTAGGCAATGTGCTCTATTCAGGATTCCTTGATCTAATTCTATAAATGCAGTTTCTGCCAAAGTAACTTCCTGCACGGCTAGAAGTCACTTTCCGTTAGTGGAAACAACAGTAATACTGGAGTTTTATCTTTTTGAGCGGGTTAATCCCTTCTAGGGGGGTCAGCCTTTGCGTGTTCAGACATTTTGACACGTTTATTTATTAACCGACTTTACCTGGGCAGTTAAATAAGTGTCTTTCATAATTCATAAATGACTTAAATATTTGACTTGACAGATCAAATTATGAAAGTTCCGACAGTTTGGAAGTAAGATGGTAATGCTAATAAATATATGTGTGTGTAATGAACGCCTGGTAAGTTTTCCAATGTATATATGCGTGCCAAATTTAGCGATCCACTAAACAAAGCTAATATATATATAATATTAATATAACATCTTCTTGTATGTGTATAGTGGGGATATATTATTAATGCATGCTAATGTGTCGCTTGGGTTTAAAAGCTGGACAACGGTTTTCCTATTCTCCATTACTACTTTTGTCATCTTATCTGAGATAACATAATATTGCGGGTAATGCAAGCATATTTTTCGTCTTCCCCTTTTTCCAGATCGCGTACAGAGATTTTTACATAAGCAGGAACTTGAATCTTGAATACACAAAAACGTTATTGTTTCTTTTAAAACGAAGCAGACTGAGAGAGACGCAATTTTAGAGTTATCATGCGTACATTATTTAATATTTGCCAAATTTGGTTGTTATTATAGAACGGGATATATTGTGTATAATACCTTGTCCGACAAGATGCACTTACTTTCCTCACAACCTTAACCTTGGATGCACATTTAATATTTTTACATACAGTGTCATGTCACATGCTCTGTTCTTCAGAATACATTTGATTATGAATCATTTGTCGCTCAGAAATTAATATTAAGCTTGCTCCTAAAGATTTCCAAGAGCTTAATTCAGAAAACTTAATATTCCAGCTACTTTTTATCAAGCATTTGATGTTATCAAGTTATTTGATATTTTAGTATAGCTTGACTTGAGTTACACTTACATAATAAATTATTATCTTGTATTGCATTTGAGCTACTTGTAATTCATTATGGAACCCAACTCAAAATACCGGGCTCGGGTATGGCAAAACGCAACAATACAATGTGATCGTTGCTTTGGAAATTTCGTTTTGAGAAATTTACCTAGGCATTTTAGAGACAAGCCCCAAATTGAAAGCCCGTTTTTTGACACCTCCACGTGGTTACAGAAGCGTCATTGAATTAATGGTAAGATTGAAAAACAATGTATATGTCAAAAGAGATTGTTTTAAACATAATACCAGGTATTTATGAACTATTTTGTGAATTGATTTTTTAAAATTGGTGATAGTCTGCACGGGTCAAAAAAATTAGTCCACAATGGGGCAGAAAACACCAATGACGAACAATATCAGGCATCAGTGGAGGCGGAACAAGAAGCGCGTAGGTTGGGAATGGAGGAGCAAGAGCGTGAAGCTGAAGAACAAGCTGCCCAATCAAGGGAGCAAGCCGCTCAGGATCGAGAGGAACAAGAAGCAAGGAACAAGCAGGAGGAGGCGATTTCTCGGGAGAGAGATAAGGAGGAGGAAGACGCTCAAAGAAGAAAGCAATATGAGGAAGAAGCGTGTAGAAAAAACAAGCGAAGGAAGCTCAAAAGCGTGAAAAAAAGCGGAAGAAGCCAGGCAGCGTGAAAAAGAAGAAGAAGAAGCCAAGCAACGGTAGAAGGAGGTGTATGAAGCACAATGGGAGTGGGAGATTGGAAAACAGTTGAAGGGAGAGGAGGAGATTGAAAAGTAGTTTGAGGGAGGAGGGGAAATGTTGCAGCACTGTGAGGAAGTGGAAGAGAAAGCACAGCATCATTGTGATGGAGAAGAAAAGAAAACAATTGGGATGGAGCAAGACGACGCGATCCGTGAGAGAGAGCCGGAAAAAACCATCGAAGACGAAGGAGTAGACACAAATCCTTTTAGAGTAAATCCTCTACCCAAGGAGGTTGATGTGCCATCAAGTAATACCACTTCTTAAACCAATATGAATCCTTCAATTTATGCACGAAAAAGACCACGAATAGAAACAAATGGGAGTGACCACGACTGCAGCCAGGCTTCCAGTAATATGGATTTTCGACAGGAAATTCTGGATGCACTCAATGATATCAAAGTAAACACTAGAGACAACAACGCAACCCTGAAGAAGATAGATGAAATTCACAAAAAGCTTGAAAATTTGTCAATAGGCGACAACAATAACACAGAGATCAAATCGACTTCGGGGAAACCTGAATCTGACTCACCTGAAATGAGTCATGCTCAAAAAGCGAGAACAACGAAGGATTTTGTAGATCGTCTTGGAAATATTGATTATCACTACCCAACCCTTGCAGCAAAGAAGCTTATCAAACCTTATATATTGTACATTATACTTGGCGTATATTGCACAGACTGTGCGGAGCAGGTCGCTCCAGTTGCTTATGGAAGTTGCCCAGGAGTTTCAAGGTATGCTGAAATTGGAACGAAACAGGATAACCAAAAGGGATTCCAAAAAATGAAGCAGAATATATTTGCTCATATTAAATCCAAAACACATAAAAAACTGTGAAATAAAATACGGGAATAAGGATTTGTCATCGCAAGAAAAACGGCGGTTAAATGAGGGAGCTGGAATGGACTGTACGAGACTGGCTTATAATAGTATTGTTCGTCACCATAGTAACAGCGCATATGAGATGGACGTCACAGTGGCTCATAACAATGTATTAATCTGAAACCAACCAAAACGACAGTGTTGAAAGAATCAAATGTGAGTAAAATTAAATTCAGGGATTATACAAGAGATAATCTTGTCGACTTCGCTAGCTTAATTGAAACTACCAATAGGGAACCTTTCTACAAATCAGAATGTGTTAACTTTAAATGTGAATATATGAATACTATTTTAATGAATGCGCTCGAAGTATCATTTCCACTAAAACAGAAAATGGTGTTCCTTAATGATAAGGAATGGGTCAATCCTAACTTGCATGCATATTTTAAAAAGTTTAAAAAATTCAAAGCTCAGTGTATATCCTACAGGAATTACAGAGTGGACTTACTAAAGAAGATTGTTGTAGCGAAAGTGACGTATAACCTCAAAATACAAAGTTCCATCATGAAAGATAGAAGCAGCATACACTCAATAGCAAAGAAAGTATGTGGCCTTAAAGAAAATATTTCTCCCATTGCGGAGATAGCTTTAAGCTCGAACCTTTCAATGATTGATACGTTAAGCAAAGTAAATTCACACTTTGCTCTGATAAATAATAGGTACGAACCTTTACAAAAATTACATGAAAATAACAATCTCAAGCATAAGAGTCTATGTGTCAATGAATGTGCTGTCCTTAGATGTTTTGAAAGGTTGAACATAAAAAAGTCAAATACGTGGTGCATTACCAACCAGATTCTTAAAGTTTGCAGCAGTCCACATTGTTCCAATGTATACCCATTTAATTAACTTTAGTTATTTAAAAAAATTGTACCTCATGAATGGGTGAAAGGGTATATCACTGCAGTACCAAAAGATAAAAACATAGCTTGTATTGATACACTTAGACCAATAACTCAAACTAATATATATTGTAAAATACAGGAAGAATTTATTTTTAGCAGTATTTATAATCAGGTTGTGTCTAAACTCCACACCTCTCAATTTGGTGCACTCAAAAAGTCATCCACAGTACATTACTTAGTTTCTCTGTATGAACTTATTCTAAAAGCCTTGGATAAGCCAAATACTTACGTTATAATTGTACTTTTAGATTTGTCAAAAGCTTTCGAGCTAGTTGATTACAATGTCCTTAAATGTCGTCTAAAAGAACTCGGGATAAATGAAAATGAGGTACTGTGGATTGCCGCTTTTATAAGAATCAGAACTCAATGTGTAAAATTTATTATGCAACTGTCTGACTTATTACCCATAAACAATTCATGTCCACAAGGTACCAAAATAGCTATTCTACTGTTTATTATTTTAGTGAACGGCCTTCTTACTGACAAGGGAATGGACCCCGAATATGCCTCTACTTTTAAATGAAAAATATCATTTCCGATAGAATAAAATACGAACAAAAAGATGTGCATAGTCATTTTCCCGAATGCGCTGATTATGGTTCATAATTAGCGCCAGAACCCGCACCAGATTTGTGACTTTCCATGCGAAAAGAGAAAAAAGTAAGCACACACATTATAAACTACGCACAAACATCCAACCGGCCTTGCATGGCTGTGCGTCTCCTTGTTCTCTCTCTAGCGTTGTGTGTGAGCAACTGCTTGCATTTACATTTTTGCTCCGCGCTTCGATTCAGCAACTGCGGCGTTTCTTGCTTTACTGGTTCCCCATGTTTCAAACGTTTGCACAGAGCTTTTGAAATCTAATGCGCGCCAACGAAAATTCGAAGATTCATGAAAATCTAAATGCACTTTCAAATAAGACAATACGTTATACATGCTTTTCAAGTACTTTTAAAAGCCTCCACGACTGCGATGGCAAAAGTTGTATTGATTTTTTGCATTTAACTATTGTTATCCTCAAGGTAACTGCAGGCAAAATTAAATTTGCAATCACGAGTATGATAAAGCTAACAAATTGTAGAAAATGGAGGGTGATTCCATAAATCCTGTATCAGTTGCTAAAGCATTTTTAAGTCTAGTTGTTAGTGAATTTAACCACTACAGTCAGGAAGATGAGCCAGTAGAAAGAGAGAAGTTATTTGCAGAGCAAATTTTTGTCAAATTTGCAAAGATTACTAGTACTTATACTATAAAAGAATTCGCAAATGACATTGTGCCCGCAGGTTAGTTGCAAAAATTACAGTTCAACATGAATACAACATTTGTATTTAAGATTTTCGAGAGATTCAAGAGACCTGCACAGTTTTTGAGTTGGTGGAATAAAATAATGGAATTTAAATAGTGTTGCATTCTGCTTATCAATTGAATTTTTATCTGGAATCCTCTCTGACAGGAAATGTATGTATATTTTAGGTATCATTTTACCCCTTTATGTATGTGTGAAATATGATTGTGACAGACCGCTCGACGGCATTGTGAGCCGCATGGTCTGATGTACTGTTTAGTGTGTAAGGCAAGTTTTACTCGTTAATCTGCACTCTGTCTTGTGCCATTGCCTCTCATTCGACTCTTGACTGTCTGCGTGTGTGATTCACAATAGCCGTGAATATTATTCCTCAAGTGTCCTTTTTGTTGAATAAAGCTATCTTTTCGATTGTTAGTAATTATAATTACTCCTCGCTTTTGATAGTCCTTATTTCTGCTAATTTAGTGTAAAATTCCGAAACGCCAAGCTGCAGTAGGAATCTAAATTAGGCATTCATTTCATTGATTCACTGAGCAACCGTGTCCTGTGAAACGAACAAGTGATCTTCGATTTCGAAGTTGATGCATAGAGGAAAACTACTGTAAAATTAAGCAGTATCTCGAACATCTGGCGAACCTGCCAGGATACGGTTTTCATCAGTGATTTTTCAGTGAAATTGTGAATTTTCGAAGTTCTAAAAAAGTTAATTTTTTGCTTTCTTTTTTCTGTGAACATTTATGCCCACTACCCGACGTGCCAGCAAAGCCATGGATGTTGCAAAGAAGCAAACTGAGACTGCCCTTAAGCAAGTGGAGGATGAGTTCGTGACCATTGACGCACTTGTCAAGGCCAACCCTGTGGATCCAGACGCCATCGCCCAAGCTTTGAATGTGGTGGATGCGGAGATTGCAAATTATTTTGCCCGTCAGGATGTGTACATCGAACTACTCATCAAGAACAACGTAGACGATCTCTATGACGCCGAGGAAGCGAGTAGGAAGGCTATTCGAACGCGAAGAGTTATCCTCCTCAATTCCATTTCAAAAGTTTGTGGAGCTGCTGCTGGATCATCTTCATCATCGACAAGTGGAGCTGCTACATCTGCTACTGGATCTACGGTCGACTCAACCTCATACCGGGTCAAACTGCCAAAAAGGGAGCTCCCCAAGTTCTCTGGAGATGTGCGCCAGTGGAGGTCTTTTTGGGCATCATTCCAAGAAGTGGACAGCGACGCATCAATCCCAAAAATTGGGAAATATAACTACTTGCTGCAGTGCATGGTGCCCAACTCCAAAGCAGCAAACGTTGTATCCAGTTTCCCGCCTGCAGACACCAGTTATGACCTCGCCAAGCAAGAGTTGGAACATCGTTTTGGGAGGAAGAAGTCGCTCATCAAAGTCTTCGTCCGTGATCTACTTTCTTTGGTTGTCGAAAACGCCAAAGAGAAAAAGACTGACAATTTTGTGGATGTTGTGACTAAACTGCAGTCACAAATACTCAACCTTGCGGAGTTAGGAGTAACACAGGATAAGTACGGCGAGCTACTGTATCCCATAATCGAGTCCTGCATCCCTCAAGAGGTACTCAATCGTTACCTGGATCAACCTGGAGTCAAAGAAGAGCTGCCAGAGATCCTGGAGTACCTGAAGAATGAAGTTCGAAGGAGGGAGGAGTCAGAACGTGCACAATCCGTGTTCAACCCCAGCAACAGCAAAGAAGACAGCAAGCCGAAGGGTGACAAGCAGAAGGATAAGCCAACCGTCCCAACAGCAGCTGCCCCATCATCAGAGCCAGGG
>JAQIXX010005235.1:0-14372 GCA_034700605.1 Willowsia nigromaculata | reverse complement strand
GGATTGTGTGAGAAGCTGTTTGGATTGTGTGAGAAGTTGTTAGGATTGTGTGAGAAGCTGTTTGGATTGTGTGAGAAGCTGTTTGGATTGTGTGAGAAGCTGTTTGGATTGTGTGAGAAGCTGTTTGGATTGTGTGAGGAGCTGTTAGGAATGTGTGAGAAGTTGTTTGGATTGTGTGAGGAGCTGTTAGGAATCTAGGAATGTGTGAGAAGCTGTTTGGATTGTGTGAGAAGCTGTTTGGATTGTGTGAGGAGCTGTTAGGATTGTGTGAGAAGCTGTTTGGATTGTGTGGGAACTGTTAGGAATGTGTGAGAAGCTGTTTGGAATGTGTGAGAAGCTGTTAGGAATGTTTTAGAAGCGGTTAGGATTGTGTGAGGAGCTGTAAGGATTGTGGGAGAAGCTGTTTGGATTGTGTGAGAAGTTGTTTGGATTGTCTGAGAAGCGGTTTGGATTGTGTGAGAAGCTGTTAGGAATGTGTGAGAAGCTGTTTGGATTGTGTGAGGACCTGTTAATTTGTGTGAGAAGCTGTTTGGATTGTGTGAGAAGTTGTTAGGATTGTGTGAGAAGCTGTTTGGATTGTGTGAGAAGCTGTTTGGATTGTGTGAGAAGCTGTTTGGATTGTGTGAGAAGCTGTTTGGATTGTGTGAGAAGTTGTTAGGATTGTGTGAGAAGCTGTTTGGATTGTGTGAGAAGCTGTTAGGATTGTGTGAGAAGCTGTTAGCAGGGCCCATCCGTCAATGCTATCAAGTGGCTATCAAAAGCCAGGGCGCCCACCCATGGGGGCGCCTTCGCGGGCTGGCAATACCAAATCAGAAATGTCAAAATATAAAAAATTGAGGTATCTCTCCCAATGTAACGGTTTTTGCTGAGTGCAAGCCTTAATAAAAATTTTGCATAAGTAGGATTCCACAACATCGTATTATGTGCCAATTCGCTTTTCATTTATGACATCATGGCTTTCCATTATGCTGGCTTAGCTTGAAAACATGTTATGTTTGGCAAAAATCTGTTGGATCAGGAGTTGATCTGTTCATCTATTAATAACATCTTGAGTAAAGGTCTGTGAATTTAATTAATCAACTAATTCGTCAGAACTAATTAATTATGGGTAAAAACGCTAATAAAGTGCCAGTTGCTGGGAGGAGGAAACCAAGTGGGGCAGAGAATCGAAAAAAGAAAATGCTCGAAAAGGCCAAACTGGCTAAAGCTTCCGAACTCGCTCAAAAGTTTTTTATGAAGCCTCAAACTCAGTTTTCACAATTAGGTGAGTGTAGCAAAGCAATTATCATCAATGTCAGTTAATTCTTTGTACATGCAAACATTGTGCTTGAAAGTTGTTATTGCTACGTATCTGTAGACAACACTACGTCTGAAGACACGACCAAGAGGAAGGAAGTTGGCGGTGAAGAGTTGGAAGAAAATCCCGGGTATGAAGGAATATTCAAGTCAGGCAGCAGTGTGGGCCAAAATGAATCATGTAATGAATCTTTCATTAATTTATGAAATAATTTGCACTTGAAACGACATGCTTTAATGTTTAGTTAATCAACTTATGATTGATATTATTTATATTAGCTTCTCTAAAGCAAAATGGGTCGACCTCGGACGTATCCGGTTCCAAGTCTTTGCAAGGAGACAATGATGGAAATATGGATATGGCGACAGTTTCTGATCTACAGGATGAAAGGAGACAATTCGACGAATCTGACCCGAGCACCTGGACCTTTCCTCTTTCATCACAGGAAAAGAATTTTCTCTTCAAATGTGGGCCTCGTCAGAAAACTCTTCCACGGTTTCCCAAAGACGGCAAGTTTGGCTTCAACAAAGCAAATTACTATCGATCTGACGACGGATCACACCGTAATTGGTTGCTATACAGTACCTCAACAAATAGTCTTTTTTGCTACAATTGCTGTCTCTTTCCTCTATCTACACGAGCATCATCTCGTTGGAGTAATTTTGGGAATGGTCAAAAGGGATTCAACGACTACATGCACCAAGCTAGAGCAATAAAACGTCATGAGCAAAGTGAGATGCATTTTCGATCAACTATACAATGGAAGGAGTGTAGTCAACTTTCGAAATCTGGAAAGTCTCTAGATGCTTTAGTGGAACAAGAAATGCAAAAGGAAATCTCATTCTGGAGGCAGGTGCTGGAAGGAATTCTGGATGCAGTTATGTTTCTATCCAAAAACAATCTGGCTTTCCAAGGCACTAATCAAAGAATTGGAGATGATCAGTGTGGCAACTTCGTGTCCCTTGTGGAGCTTCTGAGCAAGTATCACCCCCCGCTTGCTGTCCACGTCAGCAGAATTCAGAGTGGTGCTACCAGGATTCATTACATATCACCAAAAATACAGAATGAATTCATCGAGATTGCTGCTATCCATGTGAAGCAGCATATCCTGGGAGTAATTAAGGAATGGAAGTACTACGCGATGATGTACGTTGCCACTCCAGACATAGCATATGGAACAAATTTTGCAAGTCATTCGAACATTTGCTGTTTCATCTGAAGGATGCCTAATCGAAGAACGTTTTCTTGGCTTTCTTCATATGGATTTAAAAACTGGAGAGGATATAGCAAACGCAATCTTCGAAAGCTTGAATGATGACGGACTGGATATCAAGGATTGTCGTGGACAGGTATACGACAATAGAGCCAACATGGCCGGCAAGTATAAAGGTGTACAAGCCAGAGTGAAGGAGAAGAATGTGCTTGCTGTATTCATGCCGTGTGCAGCGCACTCCCTCAATTTAGTTGGCCAGAATGCAGCAGCTAAAGTTCTTTCCGGAAAATTGCTCCTGAGGCAAATTCAGAATTTATATAGCTTTTTCTCTGCTTCGCCTTACCGCCGGAATAGGTTGAAGTATCATGCAAAAATTACCCTAAAACGCCAGTCAACTACTAGGTGGTCAGCAAAGTGTGATGCCGCTTCAGCTGTAACGACTCAGTTTAAAGAAATTGTGGAAGCTTTGGAAGAATTAATCGAAAGTGAAGATACAAACGCCCAGACGTATTCTGAAGCCGCATCACTGTTCTCACAAGTCGTTACCTTTAAGTTTCTACTTGGTACGACTGTTTGGAGCCTTCTACTTGAGATTAACATTTGAAGCAAACTTCTTCAAAACAAAGATATGTCAGTTGATGGTGCAACGAAACACTTACCTGGACTTATAGAATGGTTGGAAGATTTTAAAAGCAATGGGTTTGAAGCTGCATATGAACAGGCATCAAAAGCTGCAGATCCTTTAAATTTGGACATGAATTCTGGATTCAATACAAGAATATCTCGGGAAACGAAACCTGCCAGATTTCGGCAATTAACGGATTCATTGACTCCTTGGAAAACTCCTCTTCAAAAATTTAAAGAAGAGCTCTTTGAAGCTGTTCATTCCCATCTTGTTGCCGAGTTTTGCTCACGATTCGAGGAACTCCAATATTCGAACAACATGTTCAAATTCTTGTGTGGTGAATCACTGGCATCCAGCTCACATGATGAAGTTGTAGCTTTAGCAAACCAACTTGCAGCGTTTTATAAATATGACATCATTTTACGTGATTTTTTGAAGGAACTGGAGTACTTGATATTTGCAGTTCAGCCATTTTTAAATGGTAAAACTTTGAATCAAACCACTGCCTTAGATGCCTTGAATGTATTATACCAAAATGATTTGCATCAGCAGTTTCCAAACGTTGCAAAGGCATTGAGGATCTTCTTGACGCTTCCGGTTAGCGTAGCGAGCAATGAGAGACCTTTCTCAAAGCTAAAAATTATTAAGAAATACTTGCGCTCATCAATGGGTCAGCACCGGCTGGACAACCTTGCAATTCTTTCAATTGAACATAATATTGCTAAAAGTATTTCGTATGAGTCTATTTTCAGTACCTTTTGCAGAAAAAGAGTGTAGAAAAGTTGACATTCTAATCTCCTATAACCTGTTGTCAATTAAATAACGTATTTTGATTATTTAATGTTGCAATAAATTTAACATTCGAATGATAAAAGCGCACTACGTATTTTGGGGGCGCTCGCATTTTGAATTAGCAAGGCGCCAGAATGTCTAATATGGGCGCTGATGGTATGCTATCTCTGTAACCTTTAACTAACACGTGGCTGTTTGCGTCAAAGAAGCGACGGGAAAAGACTATTACATGAATTAATTTAAATACTTCTTTTACTCTTTTAGTGCAACTAACTATTACTCAAACAAGCTTTCAACACATTATTTTAAGATTTTCTTTAAATTACCAAATTTTTTAAATCATTTTGCTTGTATCGAAATCCTTTGGGATTGAGAAGTTTGGCATGTTGTCATTTCTGATGTAACACTTATTTTAGATATTCCTAATAATATTTTTTGCGAAAAACTGAACAATTAAAAATGTACTGTAGTCACCGATCTCCAAAAAAGATTCTTCAAAGATACCTGGGAGATCGTTTTTTCTAGTGATGGTTCCTTTAGCATGCACATAACGAGTCCTGTTGCAAACTATATTACAATTTTAAAAATCATAATCAATTATCCGGAAAAAGCAACTGTAAAAAGTAGTTACTAAGGATGAATATGAAGTACTTTTATTGTTTTGTGAATGATTTGCAAGTGCTTTAAAAATTTAACAGTTTTAAACGGACAGGGAAATTCTTACAAATGGCTCGGAAGCACGATGTTTGCCATCCCTGGTCAACCTGATAAATCCCTGGTGAAACCCTTCCCTGATCCAAAACGAAATCCCTGATCACCCCCAAACAAATCCCTGGTGAGACCAAAAAACCCTGAAATTTGCTAAAATTTCGGCAAAAATCCCTGATTTCCCTTCAAAAAACCCCGATGAGCAAACAAAACGGCTCCGCCGAAAATACCCTGCTTTTTTGGGAGCAATGCTCCCCAAACGGGTGACTGATTCCTGATGAGCAAAACAACGGGTCCCTGGTCAATACCCAATCCCTGGTCACGAAAAAAAATCCATGTGAGCACCACTCCCGTGCTCCGTAAGAATTTCCATGTCCAGTTTCAAATAACCACAACTAACTGACGGGACCGACATGGTTATCAATTCCGGTTCTTATCAGAGCGGCAGTCCAATTTATTAATATCCGAAGTTGTTTCCATTTTCTTTTACAATTCTAGCTCCAAGCATTTCCGTTGATGAAAGACTACACAAAATGAGCTGACGATAACCCAACAATCTTCACAACATCCAAAATTCTTACCAATTTTCCGAAAAATGATAGAACCTTCTCCACAAGGATCTATTCCATCCCCTGCAAATTTACCGGGAGACTTAACTAAACTTTTCACAATTTTTAAGCTGCAATGACAATTAGATATTATATCAGAACATTCAGCCAACTTTACAGGGAAAATGTTCACTTCCTCCACGGAGTTCTTTTTTGCCAATTTTAACGTAGTATATATACCATTATCGTATTCACAACGTAATTAAATTTCGATTTGAAAATCTAGAAAAAGATTCACAAAATGTTTTAAAGCAGCTTTTTTCGATTTTTAAACTAACAAGTTAGTAAGTAAGTAAGCAATGAGTAATCATTTATTTTTCTTTACTAAAAATTTAAAAGTATTGTTTAAATATCTTCTACTCATCAACAATTTCCAATTTAATTGTAGTTTCAATCAGTTAAAGGGTATATGCATGAGTATGTGGTACTATATTCATCAATTTCATAGAATAATATGGAACTAAATGTGTGGCTTTACGTAAAATACGGTTTCAGTTTGTATATTAAACACTACAAATAGTATAAAGAAATATTAATTTTTTCGAAAAAAATAAGCATGAAAATTTTGTAAATCCTTTTACAATATATTAAGGAATAAACTTTTACGTACTGTAAAATTCCTACTTTCATTGCGAATCGCGCACTTATAAGTATTTGTTTTATAAACACTACACTTTTGTACATGTATATTCATGCCTACAATTCATCCGTAGGTGTGGTATGAGCAGTGCTGCCTAGTAAAGCTAATTATATAAAGTTGTAATAAAAGTTTGCGTGCTTCCATTTCATCAAACTTTCATAAGCTATAATGGCAGTCTGTCTGTAACCTACGACTAGCACGTGGCTGTTTGCGTCAAAGGAGCGACAGGAAAAATGCCTATCATAAGAATTAATTGAAATGTTACTTATTCTTTACTGGCACGATCAGTTACTTCTCTTCAGGCATAATTAAACCGAATTATTTAAAAATCAGATTCAAATCATGAAGGATTCTGTTTATTGTTGCTGTTGTGATATTCCTTTGGATAGGGCAGCCCATTATGTTGCCATTTTTGATGTGGTATTTATTATTAAAAATTAAAATATTTTTGAAAATTACTTAGGGAAATAAGAAAATGTTTTTTAACCTCTAATGTCTTTTAACTTTAAAGATACTTGGAGCAATAACCTTTTTGTTCTTGATCGTTCAATTCGGAGAGCCATATGACGGGTCTTGTTGCAAAACGAACTACACTCTAAAAAATAATATTCAACTTTCTGGACGAAACAACTGTATGAGTAAGAAACACTTTAATACAATAAGTATGAAATATTCTAATATTTTTCTTTATGCTTACAAAATTTTTAAACATTTAGCAATTTCAAATAACCACAACGAACTGACTGTCTCGACATTGTTACCGTTTATGGTACTTGTGAGTTCTGCAGTCCAATTTAATATGGGTGTTGTCCTCATGGCTGCTGTTCGTCAAGTAGGTGTAATATTTTAGATTGACTTGAATCAACCGAATGAACTGTAACCGAACAAAAATATGTGTTAATTTCAGAAAAATCGAAACATATGCAAAATATGGATGATCCTGACTTGGATGACTTGTATTTTTACAGGATTTTTTCATCGCCTTTTCCAAATGATCATTGTCTGTGAATTTTATGAGGAGATTGAACACGAGGAGTGGGAGGCTGCCAATGCAAATAGACAATTAGTTAGTACTCAGCAGATAACCGTTCATGAAGTTCTGGTTCCTGAGATTTTACCTGCTATTCCCCTGGATCCACAACAATACCGGGTAAATTGTGTCCCCATTAAGGAAGAGGAGCAACCTCCTCCACCTTATCATGTTGCTGTTGGCTACCCATCCCCGAATCCCATATAAAACTTTTGACTGCTTTCAAATCTTCAACGTATATAGACAGAAAACCAACAATAAACTTTAACATAAAAATGCTGAAATTGTTGAGCATATAATATGAAATAATTTTATTTGAATATGATAAGCTTCATGGCTTCCTGTCTTGCATAAATTATCTTCAAGCATTATTATTTAGATGATGACAGATAAAAAACCAATTCCTTTCAAAGGTAGTTATTAGTAGCACCTATACAAGCCATCTTCGTGTCTCAATATGGCCAGTTTTCTAACCGACTACGGCAACTTAGCTAATTAAAACAGGCACGTTTTAATATTTGGCAAATTCCAGAAAGCCAATTCCCATAATCCATATATTTAAAATTTCCGAAATTGAGTAGCATCAATCATTCGAATTGATACTACTTTAAGTTCACATAAATGTACTCAGCTACCACTTACGTTATTTCATAAAAATGTGGAAACCTAATATACCCATTTCAGGCGACTTATGGTTATATAATTATTTATTACGTAAATTGACTTGAATTACTAACAATCCTACACCTTTTATGAGGTTATAAAATCAAAATTATGAAATTCTCATTTGCTTCAGACGAAAATTTAGATTTTTTGGATTTTTGAAATCTATTGTGGGAAATGTACTTAAGGAACTTTAATTCTATGAATTTGGCTTTATGAACTTCATAATAACATAACAGCTACTAGACGTTCGTGACAAACTATATTGGCACGCTATTGTTGTCAATATGTGGATGGAATAAGAGAATATTTAAGTATATTGATTACTTGTTTTGTTAATTTCTCTTCAGTAGAAGACAGCTATTATACGTGTTGAACATGTAGTTAAAACTTTTCTCAATAAAAATTATGAAGGGCTCCTGTCTCTGCTGCGGAATTCCTTTAGACAGGGCAACTCGTTATGTTGCCATTGCTGACGTGGTATTTAACTATTCTCTTGCTTAACTGAACTTGTGAATATTGTAATCATTTAAGTAACTTTCCAAATTATTTAGATTCTTGGAGCAGCAAGCTTTATCGTTCTTTTCGTTCAACTAAAACGAGCTTACGAAGGAACTGGAGATTGCTGCAAACTCAGCTACTTTCTCCCACGCCGTTATGATCGACATCATGGGAGACGACATAGTAAGAAATATTCACTTTTTAAAATTGTTTTGAATATTTAAATATCTAAATATATCATCTAGTTAGGAATTTAAAATCTGAATTTAGCAAACCACTACAAGGAAGAAACTATCGTACATCCATGGCTACCAATCCTGATTCTTGTATTCACTGCAGTCCAATCAGTGATGGGTGTCGCCCTATACGCTGCAGTATCCCAGGTAATCAACTTTAAATATTTTGAACTTAAATTTCTACTATCATAGCACTTAAATATTTGCAATGTTCAGAAAAACCGAAACATGTGCAGAATCTGGCTATTTGTCACTGGTGCCACCTGCCTATTCACTGGCTTTCTCCTCCGCATTTTCCAAATGCTTGTTGTCAGTGAATTCTCCCACGAATTGGAAAATGAAACGAAGCTGTCCATCATAGCAAATAGCTGCCGTATAATCCCTCACCCAATTACACCCCAGCAGTTCCAACAGCTTCAAGTACCTGCTCAAGCACCTGCAAACACTGGCCAATCCCATCAATGCCCTGGAGTCTATCAAGGATATGCATCCCCATTTACACGAAATCACTGCTCATTCAATCCTGACAATTCACCAATCTATGCACCACCCACACCCCCATCCCTTGTCCCCATAAAAGAGGAGGAGGAGCTACCCCCTCCACCCTACCACATCGCAGTTGGCTGCCCACGCCCAAATTATAACAATTAAAAAATATTTATTTCAAAATTTTAACAATGTACACATATAACAATTAATATCACAAATAAAATTATTAATTTTCCTGCATAGTTGTCACACAAATCGCACGAGTTAAATAATCACAATCTATCGCATGCATTTTGTAATCGTAAGGTCCATAATTTCGTAAAATTATGCAATCACAACCTTCCGGACATGTGACAGGAGGTTCTGTGCAATTATGTCCTGAAGGGATTGGACAGGGTTCTGGCTTCTCGCATTCTATTTGAGGAGGACCACATTCCACATTTGGGGGTGGACATGTGACTTCCGGATGGTCACATCTTGTAATGAGGGGCGGGCATATTATTTTTGGAGAGGAGCAATTTATATAGGGCTCTTGACATACAAATTTGTTATGATCGCAGTTGAATTCTGGGGGAGTGCAATTTGTCACGGGTTTGTTGCATTCGACTACAGGGGGTGGACAGTGGACAATTTCTGGGGGGCAGAATGTCACGGGGGAGGGGCACACAAGGGCAGGTTTTCTGCAGTACTGAAAATAATTAAAAGGGTGGTAAGATTTCGGGAAAGTGTAAATGTTAATTTGTAATATTTAGGAGGGCTACCATTACTTACCACGGGTTTTACGCATACAACATCCGATTCACAGTCTAAATTTGTGCAGTTTGTAATTCCTGCAGCTATTTCGTCAGGAGTACATTCTCTCGGGACACTTGTACAATTCTTATCGTCAGGTGGATGGCCGCAAGGGGTAGGTACTTGGCAAATTTTTTCCTGTTCTTTTACTGTGCATTCTGGATATTTTGTGACACCTGACAGCAAAAGTATGTAATGCATAGCTTGTTACAGAATTTTGAAACATTTTCTATTGCGCTTACAAGGCGGTCTCTCAACTGTACAATGTGGCGTCGTCAAGTGGCATTCTGGTGGTTCCACTGTACAATTTCGTGGTTTTATTGGTACACACTCAGTATTTGTTATCCAGCAATCTTAAAAATACCGTAAAAATTTAAAAGTTTGGAATTGTTAGCCTAATTTGAAGATTTTAATTTAAAAAACTAACTAAATATAAGCTGCTTACCTGGCTGCGTAATATCACACCATTCACAAATCGCTGTACAAGGTGGTGCCTCAATTATTTCACAGTTTACCGACTCTAAAGAACATTCAGAAGTTTGAAACGTGCACTCTGGAGTGGTAACATTGCACTTTATAGGTTTGCAGTCATTTACAGGACAAGTGCTATTTTTCTCATCTTGAATCCAAGGATAGTGAGTCTCTGTTACGGTTATTTTTCTAAATGCAGATCTGTCTCCAGGTTTTCTTGCTGAATTTGGATTGACGTCATCACTATTTCGTTTTGTGATTAGAGTTTTGTGTACACCCAAGTGTGAAGTAATTCGTTTACTGCGAGCATGACGTGATGTAGAATTTTTCTTTGGTGTAACTAAATTATGGCCTGTAATGTTTTGCCGAATTGGCCCATGTACGGGATGATTTATAATTAATGTTTCTTGCCCATCTATTACCATGTATAATTCGAAGATCCAGAAATCATCGACATCCGCTATTTATACAAGAATATATGAAATACAGCCTGTTTTTTTTAGAATTTGATAAAAATTTAAGTTTGTACTTACCAAAGCTGTCATATAAAAGATGAAATACTTCATCTTTAGTATCTGTTATTGAAATCAGATGACCTGGGCGACCAGTATATTGTTGTAGTTTGGTGCACTCTAAATGAGCATCGTCTCTGGTGTGCTGTAGAATAGATGAAAAAATTATGAATTTGTATATATTTTGGTGTAAATGTTTGAAATTTGAAAAATGTGAACGTGCCACTTCGTCAGGAATATAGAGATATTCTGGGCCTGCTTTCCCGATGTATGTGAAACCAGGAACAATTGGTGGGTCGACTTCGGTAGCTTAAAATTCGAAAAATATTTTTAAAGGAAATAAGATTTTACAACAAATTTACAAGAAATTGCACTCTAGAAATGTGTACCAGTTTTTACAGATGGGGAAAATACAAATATTGTCATTGTAGCAACAAATGTGGCCACAAATCCGAATTCTGAACATGAGATCATTTTCGATAAGCAGACAATTAGACCACACTAGAGAAATTCTTTGTTCTGGTCGATTGGGAAGTAGATTTAATGACTACTTCCTTTGTGGCTAGTTGACTAGTGAACAATTGACCGGATATGGGAAGTAAAAGTAAACGTATGAGTAATTACTGGTATTAAATCTACGTCATTTCCTATTTAACCGGACGTTAATGTTAAAGGTAGTACAATGTATTTTTTAGTAAAGTAGAAATTTTATTTGAGTATAAAAACCCATCAGTAACAAAATAAAATTAAAATATGATTTATGATATCAAGTTATATAAAAACAAAAATGAAGACAAAGTGATTATGAACCAGATCCTATTTGGAATGTTATCCCCTTCCTTCAGGTGCTGGCGGCGCTCCAGGTCCTATTATCTCATTGCCCGTACAAAGAAGGGGGTACTCAGCGTCACAATCTTGATTTTGCGCCACCCACTCTGATTCAGACTTCTTTCTGAGTACAGTACATTTGCAAACTTCCGGATCCTTACAGGGAATACTGCAGGTGGGATATGGTGCTACTGGGAGGTTACAAGGCTTTGGCTTTGTGCACTCCAGCTAAAAACCAAAATTAATGTAAGAAGGTGCCTGAAATAGTATTATAAATTATTATAAATTTTGAAAATATTTATGCTACGTGTGGCTCCTCGCAGTAGATATCGGGCGGTGAACATATATATCCCGGGTTTTTACAAGATGTGAATAATGTGGGACATGATATTGCAGGAGCTGAGCACGTAACTTGTGGCTGTGTACAGACAAGCTGAGGTGGAGGGCAATTGATCTATATTAAAATTAAAAGAAAGTTTAATGTTTTGTTCAGAAAATATTTAAAAAATAAAAGCAGGTTTTTACCACTGGGTCTGTGCAGGTTACGTTTGGCTCCGTACATGAAACTGAATAAACATATATATCAAATATATTTCAAAATTATAAGAAATAAATGCAAATTTTTGAATATTTACCATCAGGCGGAGGACAATGTACAACTTCAGGAGGGCAGAATGTCGTTGGCGGAGGGCAAACTAAAGTATCAATTGTGCCATTATTCCCTTCTCTACAGTACTGCAATTATGGATAACAGTTAGTTAATCGTATGGACTTCTGTAAAGTTAAATATTTGTAATAATTCTACTCACGTCAGGTGTCAAACAAAGCGGATTCACTGTACATGTTTCTGTATAGCAGTCATCTTTATCATTTGCTATTTCTCCGGGAGTACAAGGTCTATCTATTCTAGTACAGTTTAGAGATATTCCTGTCCCACAAATTACTGGGGTTTGACATTCTGGTGGTTTCACTGGGACTACTTCACAAGGGGATGGTTTTGTGACACAAGGAGGTCTTGTGATGGTACAGGGTGGTGTGGTAACTGTGCATTCTGGCTCGGTCAACTAAGAAAACGAAAAAAAAATATATTTTTAATTTGACCAGCTGTTAAACATGCACATAGATTTAAATATAATTTTTAAACAAAATATTTAACAATTTACAGTGCAATATCGTTCCTGCTCCACCTTACATTTGTTCGAACCAATCCAACATTCTGGCGCCTTTGAAATATTACACCTTTCACAAATCGCTGTACAAGGTCCACTCGGAATTACATCACATGTAGCTGTATCACTTGTTAAATTACAAACTGGTATTTGAATTGTACAAGGAGTTGTTGTAACATTGCAATGAATCGGTTCACAGCCACGAATATCTGGACAGTTTTTTCCACCAGCGTTCTGCCACGCTGGGAGCCAAGGAAAATGAGTTTCTTTAACTGTGATTCTTCCTTCTTTTGCAACTTGTCTCTTTTTTCTCTTGAAATCTTCAGTTTTTGTGATTAAAACGTTTAAACCTGGCTCCATCCTTTTCCAACGCTGTTTCATAGTCTTTTCGTCCACATATCGCGTTCCTTCAGGACCCGGAATCAAATAACGACCATTTGGGGTTCCACCTTCTTGAAGAATTGGAGCAATCCAAACTTCTGGGGTACCAACTGGAGTTAACAACGCGTCAACAACACGTCGTTCACCTTCGTCTTCGTATACGGGCATGTAGTAATGGTTTCCAGTTGCCCACAAGTCCGCACCGATTTCACGGAAGTAGTCGGATAATGCGTTGCATTCTGCTCCGGCGTCATCTCGAGTTACCTTGGGTTATAAGATTTACGCGTTTATTTTACCAAAACTTTTGGAGGGAGAAAGATTTTAAAAATATGATTTAAAAATTACCTCAAATCTTGACAACCACCAGTATTTACCTTCTCCCCACCCCAGGAAAATCCATTGACTTAGTTCTGGGGGCATTTCAACACCTGGAGGCAGTCCCCCAACGGGCGGTGGACCTACATTTTCCATTTTCAAAATCATGTCAATAAACCAAAAAAGATAGGTAATCTACTACTTATTAAATGACTTGAGTTCATTTGAAATACTGACCTCCACCTCCGCCTCCGTCACCACCTCCATCTCCATCTCCATCCCCACCTCCGCCAAGTGGCGTAGTCATTAGTGGAGGTATCCCTGTTGTGCCACCTCGTTCAATGTAAGCCTGCTTGGTAACTAAAAATTTCACAATTTAGGATTATTTTTAACTTACACAACTCAAAATATTCGTAAAACAGGACAAAATGCTTGTTTAAAAACTGTACATCTGAAATGTGGCCTGTGTCGAGATTCCACCAATAAGAAGAGCAACATGTTAAAAAATATTTGCAAACTGAGATAAAAACACATTATTAGGGAATTAAAAGTATTTGCGATGGATCTATTCCCAAAAATGTATTTAGATGAGCTTTATGAAGCTTTACATGCGGTGCTTTTAACAAATCATTATATTCAGACTTAATTTGAATGAAAATTGCTTCAAGTTTATATCTCAATACTAATATAACAAAGAATTTATTGTATTCAGTAATGTAAGTAATTAATAGATAATTATAGGCACAAGACTTTATATGAGCAAATGTTATATAAGTTTTTAAACCATTATGTAAGCAATTATGCACATTTGTCGCGCATTTATTTTTAATAGACAAATTAAATATGAATGGATAATAAACCTTATAAAATCAGCTTTACACTAGTACATGTTTTTTGATTGGCTTTTAAGTAATTTATTATATTTATCGTATTTAACGCATGAAAAAATATTGAGATTTAAAAAATCCGGTACAAATTTGTTTACAAGCTTAATGACATAATATGGCATTCGATAATTTAAGTGCAAAATTTTTCTAAACATTATCATCCTCTCCCAGGTGGACCTCCCGGGCGACCTCCAGGTCTGCCTCCGGGGCCACCT
>JAQIXX010005234.1:0-14373 GCA_034700605.1 Willowsia nigromaculata | reverse complement strand
CATCATAGACGAAGCATAATAATATAACACAATCCTTTTCATGCAGCATAAAATAAGCCTCATGTATGTATTTTAAGTAGTCACAAATTTTCATTTGCATCTTGTAATATAGGTTACTATGTAACTATCATATTATTTACATATGTATCATATTTTCATACATGTACAAGCTATTTTTATGCATAACATCCACACCTCATATGCTTCGGTTTATCAACTAATAAAACTCCAGCAGTATTTTTGCTTGTAAAAATTGTTGAATTGTCTAAATTTTCCACGAAAGTAAAACCAAAGTGTAATAACGATGAGCATTTTATGCCTAAGGGAAATCAAATCTTGTCGGGCTACTTTTAAATGTGCACTGTTTAATTCTGAATGAGCAGACACTAACGACATAGAATTAGTAATCACCAAGAAGATCTAGCTACATACGTATACAGTAACGTATCAAGTTTCTTCGCGCTGATGCGTTCAATGTTTCATGCCCATCAGACTAATGATTGGAATACATCCGAAAATATGTTTCACTGAGCCTAAAAATGTACATACGGAATTCAGCAAATTTGGCATAAAAAGACTAGCAAATGTATGAACTAGTTTTGTTAATATAAGATTCAGATATCTACAAGATGTAAACTACCACAATTATTTCTTCCTCAATATCAATTAAATGATGCTCAAAGAACTTCCAGACGATTTCGGAGATTTATTCACATAGCAGCAACTTCAAGGTAGAAGTCGCATCAAGATTTCTAACGGAGAAACAGAAACTTCTGTCAGTTTGATTCCTGAAATCTTTTAAGCAGTCACGAAAAATTTAAGCAATTTTGTTTTTTCCTTTAACCAATGGAATCAGTGTATAAAATGGGCACTAAAAGGGAACCGCTTTTCTTCGAAATTTATAAATTATTTGGGATTCCAATTGAAGTATGGACCTTGGGGTATTTTGTATTTGGACATCTTTTCCCATTATTATGCATTGCTTATGGAAAAGTTAATTTGATCATTCCGGCAGTACTATTCGGTAATAAAGATACAAATAATTCACTGCTATTTGGTAAAAACAAATTTGAATGCAGTTATCGTTTTTTATTTTTGAATTTCTACAGAACTTGCATTTGGACTCTTGGGATCATTGGGAACGACAGTTGGGTGTCACCGTTACTGGACACATAGAACATTTAAAGCCAACCTTCCTTTTCAAATCATGCTCATGATTTTTCAGACGATAGCTTTTCAGGTGAGTCGACCTCAAAATATCCAAATACAACCAACTTGATCTTTAAAATATTTCCTAAAATGACAAAATTCTACAGTTCAGGCTTTTATTTTTACAGTTAACAATCCACAAATGGTGTCTAGACCACAGAATTCATCACAAGGTGAGTTGTGTTTATACTGTAGAATGAACCTAGTTTTAATAGAAATCGCAAATTTATGCAGTGATATGAAATAATGTGGAATCATTAATTATCGCAATAATATTTGTCTATAAGTTCACCGATACGGACGCTGATCCTCACAATTCCAAGCGTGGCTTCTGGTTTAGCCATATCGGTTGGCTGTGTTGTCCAAAGACAAAAGAGTTACAGAAAGAGTTGATTTCTTTTGACATGTCGGATCTGGAAAGGGACCCAGTTGTCCGCTTTCAAAGCAGGTAAGTACGGATTTTGTAATGTCAATGCTTTCCGAGAATGATATGTTTTTGTTATTCTTAGAAAAATATTTTTATATTTTCATGTGAGATGGTACTGGTTTCTCCTTATTATCTTCCACCTTGGCGTTCCCATATTCCTAGTCTGCTATTTGTGGAAACTGACATTCCTGGAGGCAGTAGTTTATAATCTAATCAGACATCTCGGTTATTCTCATATTACGTTTTGTGTCAACAGTGTTGCCCATACGTGGGGAACTAAGCCTTATGATAAGTAATCTATAACTGCACATATCATGTTTTAAATAATTTATAATGACGAGAACAGATTTTATCAGAACAGAGAACAACAACAACCCGATGGGTCGTTTTTGAACCCAGAGCAAACTTACTACTAAAAGCTGTGACTCCCACGTGACGATTTGTCGTCACCCAAACCTCTTGTGACGATTATTACCTATGACCTGGCATACATTCGGCTATAGTCTATTAAAACCCCCATTATCTGCTCTTGTGCAAAAAGCAATCCCAATTTAGGATTGAAAGTGCTCGCATCTTCTCACGAGCTATGACCTTTCTGACCTACCTACACAAAAATTAGTTGGAAAGATCCTCTGGACGTAATGTAAACGTGTGCTAAATACGAGATCAAAGGGCACGGGACTGACAGACAGACATAAACGAAACAGAAACTTACTGAACAGCAAAAATGCGTTCAGGTTTTTTTAAAAATAAAATCTTTGTAATTTCAGACATATTTCTGCGACCGAACATCAAATCTTAGCAGCAGTGTCACGTATGTAATTACGATTAATAGCTTATATTAAATCTAATCATATATTTTTAAAAAATAGTTGCACTGATGAAGTATTTTAGTACGATCGTATTTCTGCGTGATGATTTACAGTTGGCGAAGGATGGCACAATTATCACCATACATTTCCATGGGATTACAGAACTTCTGAATTCGGTTGGAAGGCTAATCCATCTACCATGTTTATTGACTTTTTTGCAAAAATTGGCTGGGTATGGGATCGTAGAACAGTGTGTCCGGAGCTAATAGAGAAAAGGCAAAAAAGAACGGGGCAAAGTGGATCGATGGAAAATGCCAAGGAAGAATGTGAAACGGATGTGGGTGTGAAGGATACAGATAAGAAATTATCTGATTCTGGTGTTAACTGTTTTGAAAACATTGACTGTTTTTATGGCCTAACACACTAAGTAACAATCAATGAAGAAACAAAAGATAATTTCAAAGGATTGATCAAGTCGTTGCAAATCAGATTAGTCATTGCATCAGCGCAGGGAGGGAGGAGCAAAGGGGCCATGCCTCCCCGGAGTTTGGAAATAAATTTTTTCTTATCCTCAAACAAATTAATAAACTTTTTTTTCTTAAATTTTGTGCAAAATGGGTAAAGTTTGGTTAAAAAATTCTTTTGTTCTAAATTTTCATCAAAGGCTTTATAAATAAAATAACCGATTCCACTTCAAAATCCCGTGTTCAATCATATTAAATTTTCTTCACAAATTCATCAAATATGGCTGGCTGACTGCTTCACTGAGTCATTACTTAATAAACCTGACAACGGGATGTAGGAAACTTGCGACGATTTTGAAGCTAAATTTTTGAATAATTGCCTTTCATATTACAAAAATAATGAAAGTGGGGCAAAATGAGACCCTAAAAAATGCTAATCACCATTTTGCCCAACATATTTAAATTGTGAAATTTTATAATTTGCACCACCTTTAAAATCCCCGTTCGAATGATACCCCACATGCCCCATGTTGATTAGGCAAAAATTGACCGTTATAGCGCAAATTTTTGCCTCCTGAATTTCCACTGATGGTTTTCCTTAAATCTAAGATACGTACATATAAAGTCACAATAAGATCGTACACAAAATTATGATATTTTTGGATTTGAATTGAATCTATTATGTAAATTATCTGAAATACAATCTTCCCATGCCCAATTGCATTTATCAAAGGAATCCTAGTTTTATAATTTCAAATTTTGTTCATTTACGTTTATTGAGATCAATATTTAATGCTTTTTTGTGGGACCTCACTTCCATGTCATATTGATCTGAATAGTACTTTACATAAGAATCAGGTAATGATACAAATTGAATAAAAACTCCGTACTTAAACTTTATTGAGGAGCTTTTAGAACTTTACTAGTTGAGAAAAAACGTTTGCTACATTTTTTCCAGACTTGCTTGTTTGAGATTTGTAGTTTCTTTGAAAGATTATATCTTCATAATGAATGAGCGATTGCTCAACTGCTCAACTTGTCTGAAACGCCTACGTATTTCATTTTCATTCTCAAAACGTGTCTGCGCACTGATATAATCTATAATATGCTATTCGGTGAAAATCCCAAACTCAGAAGTGAAGATGCCTGTGTCTACAAAGAAATTTTAATTTATGAGGAAATGCCTTTTACGTTTGTTATACATGATGAATTGGATACAACCCGTTTTGTTTTATGTGTGCTCGTGTTTCTTTTATTACATAAAGTAATTCCAGGCATTTGGATATCGCACATAATGAAAGGTTAAACTCGATTACAGTGGAAGCTGTACGATATAATTAGAGTAACAATAAATAAATGCATACTAAAGTTGAACTGAGAAGCTTATCGTATCATAATCATCTCGTTATGACGGCTAAACATTTTGGCATGTGAAAACAAACCGGCTAATAACCTGCTATAGTGATTTTGCAGTGTGACGCATGCAAGAATTATGTAGGTAATTCTGGCAAAACTAGTTTTTCCCTCCGCGTTGATAATAAGCGGACATGTAAATTCTTACGGAGCACTGGAGCGGTGCTCCCAGGGATTTAATTTTTAGTATCAGGGATTGGGTATTGACCAGGGACCCGTTTTTTTTTGCTCATCAGGGTTTTTGAAGGAAAATCAGGGGTTTTCGCCGAAATTTTAGCGAATTTCCGGGTTTTTTGGTCTCACCAGGGACTTGTTTGGGGTCATCAGGGATTTCGTTTTGGATCAGGGAAGGGTTCCACCAGGGATTCTTCAGGTTGACCAGGGATGGCAAACTTTGTGCTCCCGAGCCATTTGCAAGAATTTCCATGTCTGATAAAAAGTGCATTACATAGTAAAGCTGATGAAAGGTTAAGGTGAGTAAAGTAGGGCAGTAATATGAATAGATTAACAATAAGTATTTCATTCTTTTCAAATATAATTTGGGTTATTACTTTTAAGGAAACCCAATCACATTTTACATAATAAACCACATAACTTTGAAATATTTCAGTTTCCCTCATAAAGATCAGGCAGTAAGTTAGAAAACAATATGAAATGGTGAACCAATTATTTTTTTTTACTTTTCCTCACGAAATCTAATCTACACTGGAAAAATTTCCCTAGTAATTTTGCTGATTTTACAAGATGCAAGATGTTTAGTAGGATTTTAATGCTCGTTATGATATTTGTATGGAGTGCATAGCTTATATTTTGTAGTTCATAAATGCAGAATTATCCGAGTTAAACTTTAATTAATCATAGATTTGTCAATTTTGTTGTTTTCTCATTATTCACGTTATGTTTCACTTCTAAAGTATTCGTCTAACATTGCAAGCACATTGTAATTTTTACGCTTATTCGCTTACGCTCAATCAAGAAATGTCCTCCCATTTGCCGACATCAGAATTTACATAAACATTTACATTTTCATTCACACAGTGAGTATTTTACTCATAAATACATGGAAACGTAAAAAATGCTTCTTTCTAGTTTTAAAACAATTAAATTTTGTGGCATTATGATCTCACGTTAGAATCATGGTATTGCAAATTTAATACTCCAGAGGAAGGGATTTACTTTTTGCAGCATCGCAGAGCCTAAATTTTGTGAACAGTGATCAGAATAGTTCTGTTAAGAAAACAGTGTTTTGTGTATCAACTGAGGCGAAAAATTTTAGGAAGCATGGTCAGCTCTACGGGACTAGAAGTTTCTTATGAAAACACATTCATTAGGAAGAAGGGAAATTGTAGCCAGGGGAAAAATGAGTTTGCAGTTTATATAAAAAATGTTTGCAAAAGTTATAACAAAGAATCTCCTATTCTGCAAAACTTGTGTATGAATGTGAAGAAAGGAGAAATGTAAGTTTGGCTTAACTCACAAATTTCAATATTTTATTTACAAAAACAAGTATTAAGAATAAGTGTTGTTGTTTTAAGATATTCTCTGCTCGGATCAAGCGGCTGCGGAAAAACGACAATGCTTTCCTGCATTGTTGGTATTGAAAATTGGGAATCTGGGGAAGTTTTAGTTTTTGGGAAAAAGCCTGCTTACAAAGGAAGTTCATTGAGAAGAAAAAGGCTTGGCTATATGCCACAGGTAAACATATTGATATATTATGTAATAATGTAAAACAATTTTAACAATTATTGTCCTAACGGTTGCCCCAATCTTATTTGTGCAATGAAAGGATATTGCTTTGTACAATGAACTTACTATTGAGGAGGTAGCCTACTTTTTTGGACAAATTTACTGCATGAAAATTACTGAGATATCAGATATGATTAATTCTATATGCAAGTTGCTTGACCTTCCGATCAACTCTACTCTAATTGGAAACCTAAGGTAGCATTTTTCAAAAATTAGTTTGTTTAAAGTTTTTGTTCAACAATTAATGAGTAGCTGTTTTTATTAGCGGAGGGGAAAGACGTAGAACATCGCTCGCTCTGACCATGATACACAGTCCTGATCTACTTATTCTCGATGAGCCGGTATTAAGTTAAAACTTTGAAATAAAAGTATTCTATAAATGCCAAACTAGAAATCGAACGAACTAATTTTATTTTATTTCATTAGACAGTTGGTATTGATCCTCTTTTAAGAAAAAGGTGCAAAACGCAAAGTTTACTATATAAAATTATATTATCGCATATTAAGTATGTATGTCACTTTAATCCCAATCATTTCATTCCCATCATTTCATCCCAATCATTTCATCCCCGTCACTTCATCCCTGAATCATTTCATCCCTGAATCATTTCATCCCTGAATCATTTTATCCTATCATTTTATCCCCATCATTTCATTCCCTAATCAATTCATTCACTAATCATTTGATCCCCATTGTTTTATTTATTAGTTATTTCATAGCCATTTTTCACCTAACATTACTTCATTTTAATACCTACTGAATAAACATTTGAAACAATAATGGTCCATAAGATAACCTTAAAAACTAGTATTGTGAACGGTTTTGTTAAATGCAAAAAATTATTAGAATAATAATAATAATAATATAAATCTAGTGTTAGTTTTCCTTTTACGGAACGGTCACTCTGTCAGATAGTAGTGTTGTGGATAAATGCGTATCTAAATATTTAAAAGGTTCCACTTACGACCTGAGTGTAAACAAATGTTGTTAGCCGAAATCTGGAGCGTGTAAGTACACACGCTATGCAGTTGACCTAAGTATATGTGTGTGTTTCACCAGACTTTTTTACTCATTTTACCATCGCTCAGACGCAACTAGAACGGTTACTACATTAAGAAACAAAAAACAAAAACTCACAACAAGACTGAAAGAGAAATTAAGTTTCCAAGAAAAAAAGAAGCTGGAACATAGTCATACTTTCATGACCACAAAAGTCAAAAGTGACCCATCAAAAACTCCAAATGAATCAGCCACCATTTGTTAATTTATTGAATGTAATTGATCGTATGTTACGATGATAAGTTATTATTGTGTATGCAGAAATATGATACGAGTCCACAAGGGAACCAGCGTAATTTTTCAGGAATAAAAGCCCGCATGTCACTCCTCACCTTAAAATTCATGCATGTGTCCGTCTTGGACTTGTTGAATTCAAATAATGAAAAAAGTTTAAGTGTTTGGAACCCAATTACATTCCCAACCAATTGAGGGGAAAATTCAAGGCATAACTGACTTCTTTAAAATTTCGAAATGGGTCAGAAAAACCTTACGAAAGACCAGCAAGCACTCTTTAAAAGCCTGAAAACTTTTTCCACAAAAAAATATATATAAAATAATGGCTATGAAATGATTAGGGGATAAATTAATTAGGGGATGAAATGATGGGGATAAAATGATTAGGGGATAAAATGATTAGGGGATAAAATGATAAGGATAAAATGATTGGGATGAAATGATTGGGATTAAAGTGACGGTCACCGGATAATTCATTTTAAACATCTGCCTATTGCAGCATTTGGGAACACCTATACAAGCTCACGAGATTATCTGGCACGACCGTATTAATAACTACACATTACATAGAAGAAGCTCGACTTTCAGACACCGTAAACTATTGATATTAATACGCTAAGTAGAATTTGGTATATAGGCGATGTCTAACAGGTTTTATGTTAATAATCATACATCCTCTTATATTTACAACTAGATTGGTATTATGAGAAACGGGCATATGCTTGTGGAAGATGCCCCATCCAACATTCTTTCTACTTATAATTGTCATCTTTTGGAGGACGCCGTGATTCAGCTTTGCAGAAAAGACAACCCCAAGTTTGACACTTTGACTGCAAATTCTCAACACAATTCAATTAACCGGTTGAAGCATATGATTTCAAAATGTTCATATTCCTGGAATAAAAGACTAGAATGTAGTCTAGAAACTGGAAGGGTAGAAAATAATGTCGAAATTTTCAGAAACAATGCTGAATTTGATAACGATAGAATTAGACAAAATGACGTTGAGTCGAAAGGATTTGAAAAGAAAAGCTGTGGCTTTGGCTCCAATAGCGATAAAGCTCCTAATGATTCAAGAAATAATTATTTTATAGGAACCATTCACAGAACTGCCGCCTTTACTAAAGTCAAACTACTGACATTTCTTAGAACATTATATTGAATATTTTCGAATACATTGGACATTTCGAGAATTTATTTCTAATCTCCATGTATGGCTATTTTCAGATTTTTTGGAGTAATATTGTTTCTACCCGTAATTCAAGTAGTCTTAACACTTAGTGTACTTGGCGCTAAACCGACAGGCTTGCATTTCGGAATTGTGAATAATGAGCTGAAAAACTGGTCAAATGAGTGTGTCTTGCCTAATCAACTTGAAAAGTCGTGTGATCTATCTTCTCTTTCCTGCCAATATCTGATACACTTAGGAAATGGAGACCTCCTAACACTGGTGAAACTGCATAGTACATATAGCAGAATAACCCATTTTGCACTTAATGACTGATATCTCGACCTACGATTCTCCATAGGAATCTTTTGACTCGGAGGAGCAGGCCCGGACACAAGTTGATCTTGGGAATTCTTGGGGATACGCGTTAATTCCTGAGAACTTTTCCGAAAGCAGTGTGAATCTTGCTACGTTCAGGCTTTTTGCTCCAAATGAGTCAATCATGGGATCAAGAATCCACGTTCACTTGGACCATTCGGGTAGATATTTTGAACTTATCTAAGGTGAATACATTCTGTAATTTAGGAGATTTGATCAGTCTAGATTTTTTGATATCTTTTCAGCGTACATACAAGCCACTCTTATGGTTAAGCATTTACTTAAAACCTACATGGACTTCGTTGACAATGTTTCCAGGTCATGTACTGGTGCCAGTAAAATTATGGATATTCCAATGCACGTAAGAATTTCAATATGCGCAATTACAGTAAAAAAATACACCCTGCGAACCTAACATAATTTATCGTGAAATTTGATACATTTGAAATTATGGTGAAGTATAGCATGGCAAGCAAGCAAAAACATGTAAGCACTAAATGTAAGCTTGTTGGTAATGCTCAGCAAAGGCACGGTCGTTTCTTCGTTTTTTAAATTAATAAATTAATAAGCCCCGCAAAGCGGACATGTGAACATGTCAGGTTATGAAATTTTGTCATAGGGGGTTAGGTGACGAAATTTTGTCATAGGGGGTCAGGTGACGAAATTTCGTCATAGCGGATCAGGTGAAGATACAAGTACATGATACTTTACTTACAAACTTATCCTTATAGGATGAAATTATTTCTCAATACAAGGTTCAATCTTTTTTGTATTTTGCACTGCTTTTGATTTTAATAAGAAAATTTTAACGAGTACCTTAGTCGATATGCTTAGCGGAGATGTTTGAAAATATGTGATTTTCTTGATTCGACCTCGCAAAGATTTGTTGAAGCTATAAACAGGCCTGCTTAACCTTCTAAATATTTTCTGTTAAAATTATCGAAATGACTTGACAAGCATACGCAATTTACGTGGAAACTCATTATTTCCTTAGTAGCTCTAAAGTGTATCCTATTTTCAGTTTCGACCCGCAATCTTTGGAACATATGAGGATGGATTTGAAACATTTGTCTTACCTGGCGTAATGGCACTGTAATAACAAATACTTACACTTTAATTCAATGTAGTGACTTGCAGATTTACACATTTTTTAATTAATTTTTGCACCTCCTAGCTCATTGACAATGACTGCGGGGATTTTAGCAGGAGTGTCTCATGTTTCTGGTAATAAGGGATTTAAAATAAACTTAACAAATTTTAAATTCTTTACGATTTATGAGCCCAAATTTTGTTTCAGAACGACGTGAAGGAACCTTAATACGTGCAAAATGCGCAGGTCTATGCACAATAGACATAATCTGTACTCACTTGATAACTCAGGCACTTGTCGCTGTCATTCAGCTTATAATTTGGAACGTAGTCCTTCACTTTGTCTTCCATTTCAATATCATCGGTTCACTGTGGCTTTTCATACTTTTTGGTTTTTTGGTGGACATGGTTGCAGCTCTTCTGGGTATGATGTCACAAAATTTTGATTGGTATCTGGCTAATGCAGTTTGAAAAATATACAATTTATGACTCTCTGTGTAGGTCTTCTCATGGGACAAATTGTTGAAAACGAAACCCAAGTTTTTCTCATTGGCATGTTTCTATTCCCGTTATTCATATTTTTTGGATGCATGGTTCTTCCTGTCAACCTGATCTATGAATTTTGGCAAAATTTTACGTATCTTGCTCCCACATATCTGCCAACAGTATCTATGCGATCTATAGTGATTCGTGGTGTCGGAATTTCTCATCCTACTGTATGGGTCGGCCTATTGTCTATCTTTTTGTGGCTGGGAATATTACTTTTCGTTTTTATTTTAGCTGACATGACTATGCAAAAATAGTCTAATTTTAGTATAGTTTTTATCAATTGGGCGTATATATATAATTTTGTATGTTTATAAAACAATGTGATTGCAAAAATTAATTTTAACCCTCATTAAATCCATGCTGGAGGCTGGTGTTGATAATAGGTAGTTTCAAGTAGAACCAATTGAAAAACATTTTATTCCTGTACTACCACAGCGATTTTTATTTTCATCACTACTTTACTTCTTTTTTACAAAATATCTTAATCACTTGTACAGGTATATAATAACATACAATTTATTTTCTTTATCTACATAGAGAAAAATGAGGTCTGAATGAAAACTTGTTTTCTCATAAACACATTACTATAATATCGCCCTAATCTAAAATTTAAGTACTACTTGTAAATCTATCTAGTTAGATATATACACTATAATAAAGATATACTTTCTACATGTGCAATATGTAATCTAATGTTTTTATGGGTTTTATGGCGAAGAAATAGGGGTGTAAAAACCAAACATGTTTTCACAAACTCGTAATGTGCTACTGTCATATAAAGTCTACTTTACCCAAAGCCAGCCTCTCAATATTATAATATGCGAAGAAATTTTCATTCGAACGCAGATTGATGATATGCATGACAAAACACGTTGTGCTAATAAAATTTAAATCTGGTTTCCTAATTGGTGAAGTCTCAAGATGAAATAAAATCTATATTCTGATTTTAATTTTATGTTTTTGTATTAGCTCCAGCCTAATTAAGCTAAGCACTCGAACATCCTTATAATGTTATTTCTTATTTTATGGATCCTTAAAATTATGAGATTTGACGATAGAAGAGGGCAGTCTTACAAGTTTTCCTGACAAAATCTGTTATTTTCCACCAAGCTCATTAACATTATTAAATAACATAACCAACATTCTGTTCGAAGGAGAACTGAGACTCATTGTAAATGGCAACGGAAAAGTTTAAGCAGGCCTTTTATTCGGAATTTAGAAAGTTGCTTCATTCGGAAAGTGAAATTGTGGATGTTATTGCTCTTCTGCGGGCTTACTTATCTATTACGGTTCTTTCGGCTGAAAATCTTGCCCTAGCTTTCTTTGTTTGTGAAAATATTTACCAAATGTTTGTAATTATTGGTGCATTGGCTGAAGCAGCTCTATTATCGACTTCAATCCTTGAATTTAATTTATATATTTTTTCGCAAGAAGATACGTTATATTTGGTTGTTGTGTCATCAGAAATTTGTGGAGGACTTGGAGCATGGGTGACCACTGCTGTGGAGGATAAGTCGGTTGCCAAGGCAATTGTCTTGGCGGGATCGCTTAGACGCGTGAGGACTGCAAAGAAATTAGCGGTCTTTACCATTTAGAGTGTCTCCAAAGAATTAAGTAAAGATAAATAATCAATTATTTAAAATATTAAATTGCCCTCTGAGGATTTTCACATATTATAAAATTTGGATTTTGTCTGCTCTCAAAGCAGGTAAATAATATATTTTGTAATGACAATGCTATCAGGAAACTGAGTATTTTTTACTACTTTTACAAAAAAATCGTATTTTCATTTGAGATGATACTCGCATCTCGTTTTAATCTTCCACGTTGTAATTCCCAATAACAAAACTACTTGTTCTTTTAGACATATATCTGCTACTGATAGCCGACTCTTGGCAGTAGGGACAAGTAATTATGCATTAAAACTTTAAAATTTAATCTTAATTTTTTAAAATGAATAGTTGCACTGATTAAGCATTTAATACAATTATGTAAGACCTGTTTCCATGTCATGATTTATAGTTGGAGTGGGCTGATACAATTATTACCATACATTTCCATGGGATTACAGAACTTCTGAATTCGGTTGGAAGGCTAATCTATCTACCATGTTTATTGACTTTTTTGCAAAAATTGGATGGGCATGGGACCTTAAAACAGTGTCTGCGGAGCTGCTAGAGAAAAGGCAAAATAGATAGGGAAAAACTAGACCGGACGAAAATGCCAAGGAAGAATGTGAAACGGATGTGGGTGTGAGGGATGTAGATAAGAAGTTATCTGATTCTGGTGTTGTGTGGATGAGGGTTATTGGGGCTTGGAAGATCCGACTATACCTATTATATTCGTTCTGCCTCACAGATACTAAAACCAGAAAGAAGCAAATGAATAGTTTTTCTCGTATAAAATTAGGCTGCTTAAAATAAACTTTCTTGGTTTTGCATGCTATATCCACTATGAATAACGCATACTTAAAAAATTTCTTTAAATGAGCTTGATCGCTTCTAAAAGCATCTGCATCAGAAAATGTCTACATCATATCACGTGCATCATCAATACTCCCATGAATTCTCATACTGTATTACTTCAAATATTTACAATGATTTTTTATTTAATTTAAAAGTTTCATAACCCTAAGATCTATCATGATTCATGAATCACGAATTTTATGCATACTTCATTGGTTTGGGTGAATATATTTTAGGATGTTGCTATTACTAATTTGTAAATATGTTAATTTTTATGCAGAAATACCCAAATTCACTGCTTTTTTAAATGTTTTCATCATTCATCTTCGATAATCCAATTTATTTTCTTTATTTCTCTCAATTTTTCTTTCAGGATAATTACTTCCATAATATCAAGTAGTAGTATTTGCTCTAATAATTCCCCACCCTAAGCCTACGATTGTCAGTTAGAGCATTTACGGTAGTTAACAATTCACTCATATGTTCAAAATGTATTAAAGTTTTTAATGAGAACATTCTTATAGCTAAATAGTATGTATTTACATGTTAATGTACAGACGATTTAAAATTATTAAAAAGATAATTAATTTGTGAATGCTAAAAATATTTCTCGCTTTACGGCTGCTCCACTATTCCAAACTTTTGGAATACCCCCAAATCTTTAAGGTATTTGAGATCCCTCTTCATGATTGAATAGTTGGAGTCCAAGCCATCTTCATAATTGGGCATTAGTTTTAATAGTTTGTTTGATCTATAAAAGTTGTGGGTGTTTTCGATAAACTTGTGGGCGTAGACGGATGATTGATTTCCGATTCCAAGGTTTTCGTAATAGATGGAGCCTTCGTCCTCATAAATTTTCTTGAATGGGGCGAGGGGAGAATCGTCCTTTTCAAGTTTCAATTTTTCAATGAACTCTTCAAATGGCACTGGTTTGATGATCACACCGAGGTCACGCGAAGCATCAATTAAATTCTGTTCCATGTTGATCCCACGTATGGAAACGTTGTAAATGTCCCAGTTTGCATTTGGATTGAAGAAGATGTCGAGAGATAATTTGGAGCAGGCATCGACTGGGAGCAGGGGTTGTGGAGTGGGCATGTCTGGAATGCATCCTAATTTCATGAACGCCAACCACCGGAGGAGGACATGATTCGTTTCGAAATCATTCCGACCTGTTCGACTGTCACCGGAAATCCCAGGTAACCTTAAGGCTTTCACGGGTATTCCACGTTGTGCCGCTTGTTTCATCAACTGTTCAGCTATAAATTTGCTGAGTGGGTATCCAGTATTGAATTTTAGCAGGTGGTCAAAAGCCTCCACATCCTCCCACTCTTCAGAGATGCATCCGTCTTCAGCGAG
>JAQIXX010005233.1:0-14330 GCA_034700605.1 Willowsia nigromaculata | reverse complement strand
AACCATGAGAATAACAATCAAGCAAGGATCGCTTCGTCGACGATAATTTGAAACAGTTATTGGGAACTGGACAGGTAGAGAATCTCTTGACATGAGAGCCGCGGTAATATTACTGTTGCCCTTCCCATCACGGTGTGTCGCCAACTTTACTTTCATTTCTTTCAACATTCCCTCAATTGTTTGAAGCTCAAGAGGACCAGGAAAAGTATATTTGATTGTGAAAGTACTTTTCATGCCTGAAGGAGGCGACATTGTTGCAACATGTTGGAGAATCCTATCCACACTTTCACCATTGTCAAATCTGTCTTGGAGAATTACCAAAGAACATTGAGAAAACCGGTCTTGGTTTATTAGATTCAGGATGAATGTATCCTCCAAGAGTGTTGCGGCTGATGTCATTGGTATTTGTGGATGGCCTAAATGTAATAATTTTTTTGACGGTGAAGTTATTTCTGTAACAGCTACTCTTTGAGACTCGGCCTGGTTTGATAATGAAATTATCCAAATAGGTAAAAGTTGTGAGAGCAAGATATACGAGCAGACAGAAAATGTTGGATTAATGTCGTATAAAATACTACGAGCAGTGAGGAGAAAAGATGATCGCTCCATTTTATTTGCTCTACGTTTCATCTTCTAGGAAAACCTAAAACAACTAACTTTTGTGAGTTGTTAGAAGAGCTACTTTTTCTGTCTTTATGGGGAAGGAAAACGGTAATAACAGGGGATAAAATTAATTGAACAGCTTTGGAGGCAGCGAGGTGCTTAACTTCAAACGAGCTTCTTAAATGCTGTCATTGATGGTCATATTATCAATAATCTATGATGCTAGTTTCTAATGGCTTTTGAAGAAAACGTTGAAACTGTTTGTTTTTCATCCAGCATTAATTATAAGTTTTATTGCTTGCAGTCATTCCAAAAGAATATATACTCAGGTGGCTACTGACCATTTCAAAGGTATTTTACGCTCTGTGGTGCTTTGCTAAATGTAAGTAATAAATAAATAATTAATTTGCCATCATAAAAATCTTCATGCCATGTAATCATGTCAGCTATAAGGACTTTTCAATGAGTTAGGATTTATGAAGCGATTGTATTTGCAAGGTGGAAAAGGGTAAGAAGCACAGAACGGTCAAATAATTTATGATCATCTTACATCACGATTTTAAGTAGCAGGCTGGTACTAGCAACTAGCAGCTAACAGCAAGCAAGTTCAAAGAAAGTCATAGCTTTCACTGAAATGTATAGCAGAGAGACTCATTTTTGTATATTATGGTACGAACAAGCGGTAATTTATAATTTCACCGATTCTAGTATGATTGCCCATTAATAATTTCTCTTACATGTTAGTAAAGGATTAAATTGACGAACACAGCATGAAAACATTAGCATTGCCAGTGTAGGATTCTAACATAGCCTGTGTGAGGTTTAGTACTTTATTCATAAATATTCGTGAACACGACCGTTAGTAGTATTCAGGCCGAATAGTAAATATTCACGTATTGATTCGTAAAAACTATACAAATAAGTTCCTTCCTTCATAAAATATTGATATTGCTATCATCATGACACTGTCTGCATTTCATCATCTTTGCCAAGAAATGCTCGCATGTCGATATGTGTTCATTGTCAATTAGTTGGATTTCGCCCTTAAATAATTGCTTTGAGGATTCGGATAAGTGTAAATTTGAATGCTCGTTTTCATTGGGATTACCATTGATGCTCGTCTTTAAGGGATTAAGCACCCCTGCTCATTTTTACTTGGTTTATTTACAGCTAGTTTATGGTACAGCTAGTGATTATCAATAAAATATACTGTTGGAAAACTTAATTGTTTGTGGACGTGGCAGCTTATTGGAAATGATTTTCCATCCATTTTTTCAACTCAAAGTAATAAAAACCATCTTAGTACTGATTATGCCAAATAAATAACTTACACATATATCTTAGACTTTTCATTATAAGTCTTTATGTGGCTTAGAAGCATCAAAAATCCATTTTATGAATAGTGTGGTTTGATCACAATGATATGATGATGGGCTGGCTGTCGGCTATAAGATAATTCATGTAATGTGTAGCAGGTTTAAAGCGAATTCCTATCACATATCTCACTTGTAATTACCAATACCAAAACCCTTAATATCTCTCAAATATCAGATTTTGTGTTAGTCCAAAGGTTCAGATGTATTTAGTTTATTAAGTAGTCTTGTAAGTGCTTGAAATTATTAATTCAATTTGGTTTTTCTTGTTTAGTTTGAGATTGTGCACTGCTTTAGATTATTAATTAGCCTTAATTTGTGTAACTACTTTCGGATTTTCAATTAGCAATAAATACTCTTATTAATTTTGGGAACATTTGATCAAATGTCAAGGCTTATTAAGTATTAGTTATTATCACCGTAAGCTATTGTTTGTTTTCTCGTCAGTGTTTTAATAAATTTTCTCCATCTTAAACATTTAACTTATCGTTAGTTTATCAGTCAAAAATGGCAATGACTAGTATGAGAGGTAGCACAATGACTGCAAATGCGTATTTAATAAATGGTCAAGCCTTCAACTTTGCTACTTGTTCCGCTCCTTCGAGAGATGGACATTCATTAAAATCCAATAAAGGACAAATTAAGGTCATCCTGGACCCTTCCAAAGTTTCAAGTTGTGACCAATCTGATGATAGCAAAACTTTCAGTCAAATTTTGAGAAGCATTCTGGAGCAGAGTGACTCTAATGACAGGTGTGCATAAATTATTCTGTACTTTACAATTTTTAAACAAGAGTAAATGCTAATGGTAAATGTATGAAAAACTTTTTGGAACCGTTCAATTAATATTCTGCTAAATATTTAATAATGCGAATTAATTTTAATTTTGAAACAGAACCCTAGCAGTCACTGTCACAGGAAAGAAGGAAGCAGGTGCCGCCCTTTCGGTGAGTATTAAAGGTGGAATCTTACTTCGTCTTTTGTACGCATTTGGTGACGGGATCCGACTTGAAGTTCAAATTGCAAACGCCACCGTGGAGATTCCTTCCCCTACAATGGATGACAAAATTGCCAAAACGTCTGGTAAGTCATTACTATAAATTCTGTTAAGTAATCAGTTATAAAATATAAATGCTTGCCAAGGTCTTTGCAATACCTGTCAACTGTTAAGAAATCGCTAACTTCTTTAGTGAAGATTTACTTTGGGGTTTATTTTAAAATTCAACAGATTTTCCCCTTCGATACGGTACCACTTCTAGTGGAGAGAAATTTGCGAATTGGCAATGTACAATGAACTGTCCGAACCGCTGGTGGAGTTATTGGAGTCACACCGGTACCAGGTATATTGGAATGCTCAAGATAAAGCTGGGTGGGAGCCTTATCCTGAATTTGGAAACGCTACCAGTTCAACCCGAGGTAACTGAGATGTCTTTAGCTTCTCAGCTCGAAACTATCAGGAAGATGATGAAGGGTCAAATAGAGATGGATACAGTTATCATTGCCGCCGACGGAACCCAGTTTCCATGCCACAGCGCGGTTCTAACTGGTGAGAATAGAAAAACCTTCGTTTGTTCGTTCGAAAAATCATAAATACAGTTAATTTAATTTTTTTTCGAATTTCAGCTCATAGTCCAGTTCTGAAATCCATGCTGGAGGGGAAGTTCAAGGAAGCCAAAACGAAGCGGATTGAAATGAAAGAGATGAGCTCATCTGCTGTGAAGGAGCTCCTGGCGTTTCTCTACTACTGGGACCTGGAAAAGGCATCAGAGGAATCTAAAATCGCCTTGGAGTTACTGGAGTGTGCTCACAAGTACTCCATAGCGAAGTTGGAAGCGGATGTCAAGTCAGTTATTCTTGGAAAATGCGCCGATTGGATAGACATTGCTGGAGGAATCCGTCTCTTCTTTTTCGCCAGAAATGTTGAGACTTTATCAGACCTCAAGGAAAAGGCGATTTCCAATTTGAAAAAGTAAACATGCGTGCAAAATCCAGTCATGACTAATGACTTGCATCAAGACAGTTAAATTACCCCTAATCATAATTACTTCTTTTAAATCATAGAAACCTTTCCGAGCTGGTGAATTCTCAGGAGTACAATGAGTTGTTCAAAAAAGATCCAAAAACTTTCAAGATCTTGGTTGATGCGTTACTCCTTTCTGATGACTAGATAGACGATTTTTGGTTTATAATTCTTTGGTGGTGGCATCATAAATTCATGTCAATCGTCATTTAATTATGAATGCTTTCAAAGTGCTTTTTATATTATATTCTCTAATGCTACTAATTTCAAGATGAAGCTTCGTTTACAGATTAGATGAATAATCATCTTCGATTCTTGACAAAGTGGTCAGCAAAAATATCGAAATCTGTTGATTTAATTTTCATATTATCAAATATTCTAATTATACATTAATGTACATAACTATTTAAGTGATTTAAAAAACAGTTTTTTTGTATAAAATATTATCTCCTCATTTCATTATGAATACAATAACATTGCAAAGAAAAGTCTACAAACAAGAGTGCGAAATAACATAACATGGAATATTTACAGTTACATACAAATATTTAATATTCAGGTAATCGCATTTTTATCTTATCTTCAATTAGAATTTTAAAAACATTCTTTCTTAGCATATGTTTGTACTTGATTGTGTGCTTTGTTTCAAAACTTATATTTAGAGTCCATGATAAATATATTTGCATATTATTATAAATAAGCCAAATATATTTACATGGCACACTTAGCCAAGGTCAATTTCGGGCACATATCCCGCATCATAAGGTACCTCGTCAAGTCCAGGTTCAACATGGATTTCTTCATTAGGCATACTTTTCACTATTGGCCCTCCGCCTCCCACACATGAATTCATCCAATAGACGTTCTCTCCGGGAGTCTCCAAGCTTCCAGGCGTCTCCTCCGGATTCCCTCCAGAAGTAATTTCCAATGGGTCGACAAGAGGTTCCGCCTCCTCAGGAACAAGTGGAGAAGCTTTATCTCCTCCAATTTCCTGCTTTACTCCCACAACATTCCGTCTAAACTGACATTTGTACTTTTGATGTTGAACGAGTGCATATTCAGAGACCAGTTTTGATTTGCAACCTCCAATACCACAAGCCCAC
This sequence comes from Willowsia nigromaculata, assembly GCA_034700605.1. Classification (NCBI taxonomy): domain Eukaryota; kingdom Metazoa; phylum Arthropoda; class Collembola; order Entomobryomorpha; family Entomobryidae; genus Willowsia; species Willowsia nigromaculata. The sequence continues at coordinate 9,232 of JAQIXX010005233.1, read as the reverse complement.
GTACTCTCCGAAACTGCGGGACAATTGTGTTGTTGGTGACGCTCCAGGCTCTCCCCAGTCTTGAACGATTTCCCACATCCACCCTTTTCCCAACTACAATTGAACTTTGCCTTATATCTTCTAGCCGGACAATGGACTTCAATGTGGCGGAGAAGGTTTGATTTTTTCGAGCAAACCCTCCCGCATCCCCCATCAGCCACACTGCATTTCCACACTTGTCTCTTCCCACGGGTTGCACAGTTATATTGCTTATGAGTCTCCAGATCATACTTTCTAGTGAAAGTTTTCCCACATCCTCCAGTCTCCCGACTACAAATAAACCTTGACCTCCCAAATTTCAAGTTATTCTTCTTTTGACTGTTAGCCGGTCTCGCAGGGCAATGTCTCTGCTTGTGTCGCCATAAACTGTCGCTGCTCGCACAAACCTTGCCACATCCCAGATCAGCAGGGTCGCATTTCCAAACCATCGGGCGACCCTGGGCCTTAGCTGCTGGCGTTTCCTTATTTGGACGGCTTGACCTGATTCCCTGGAGCGAGTACTGAATGTTTAAGATGTCTTTACTCAGCGGTTCCACTAAAACTCTTGGAAGGTTGGTGGCCCTCAAGTTCATCATTTTTGCAGATCCTAAAATTGACCAACAAATAAAACATAAATGTCATTGAAAGAATTGTATTATAAATTAGTTTTTAATTGTCATTTGTTCATTGTTTGTCATTTAGTTTACCCTTTTGTTTTGTCAACTGTCTGAGACCCTTCACAAGCCTTACTTCCACAGAATCCGCCCCCTTTTGAACCATATTCGCCTGCACCCGGTTCCAGTTGGAAACCTCCGCTGCGACACCCTCCAATCCCTCCAAAATCTGATGAAAAACTTGGAACTCATGACTCGCCACCATTTTCAACCTTTCCAACTGACAAATTAAACTAGTCAACTTCCTCGTCTGGGTTGAGCAAGTGGGGCAGAGCATCACTGAAAAATCGCACTTTTCCCTTTGCACTTCATACAGCTCCTCCTCATTCAGCGAATTCCCTCTCATTGTTTTCACTAGAATCTCTGAAGGGTTGATTTTCAAATAGCGACAAATGTTTCGAAAAGAAACCTCCCTTTGGCCTGTGTCATTGTCATCCTGACATTCAGAACCTTCACTGTTCCTATTTCCATCATTACTAGATCCACTCGCAATTTCTTTAAGGCAGAGGAAACAAGCTCCTTTTGTGTCGAGAAGGAGCTCTTTGGAAGCAAGATTTTGAAAGTATTCAAATGTTCCAAAATCTTTAAACTTGTCCATGGTAATTGGCAATTAATTGTAGAAATTAACGGGAAATGTCTGGCTTGTCTGTTGAGCACCGGCAACTCGTGGAATGTGCAAAACGAAAAGAGAAGAGCAGCTGATATTTGTTGTTTTTGCAGACCTTCATGAAAATGAGCATGGGAGCAAGGAACAAAGACAAGCAATTTACAATAGAGCGACTACCAATGTTGGCTTTGCTTTTTTTTTACATAGAGGCTCACACTTGACACTCACAAAAAAGGTGAGAGTAGAATGCACATTTTTCAGTTGCATTAAATCTTTTATGTCAAGTTAAGTTAGATTTTTGATGATTTGGTAACAAAGGTGTGAATTTATTACTTTTTGATTGTTATTTGGTCACTTAGCCTTAGCATCCAAAATGAAAATCGAAAGAGTTGATTTGTACTTTGAGTAATTTAAATAAAATGACGAGAACTTTATGTTCCTATCTCTATCAGTTTATATCATATCTTTAGAAATGGAGGCCTGAAAATATCACCTTTTTTGGTATTACTAATCGTCAACTAAAAAACATACAATAACTTAAATTGTTAATATGTCAGCATTGTTAGAAGGCAAATTATTGCAGATGAGACGCAGAAAAACAGTTTGGAAGTTCAGAATTGCTGATTAAGTCCATACTTATGTATACCGTGTAATACCATGGAAGAATTAAACCTAGTTCAAATGAAAATCGATATTTATAATTAAAACTTGAATTATTGATTACAATGAATCATTTGTTTTACCAGTAACAAACATGTATAAAGTGCTGTTGCTGTTGGATTAACTCTTCACTGAAATTTATTAGAAAATATTACGGGACGGGACTTTCATTTACTTGGGAATATATTGACTATTTGAAATCCTCGAAAACAAAATCAATATCTTGTAACTTTTGTACTTAAAAGATATAGTCATATTTCGAGAGACTAAAATTTACTGAAATGACCCAACCAAATCATTTAGTGTAAGTCTCAAGATATTTTCTTATACGAAAGCTGGTTCTGCAAATAAGCTTATTATTTTCACTAACTTTGGCACATACCGAATACAGCTATTCAAATAGCAATGTTTATTCTAAAAATTTACTTTGTGTTACAAATCTTTTCATTTATAAATTCAGAATTGCCTTTTTCCCCTTATTTGTTTCCACTTTACATTAAACCTCAAGAAAACACTGCCCCCTTTGAGACCAAAGGCACGAGTCGACTATTCATTGAACGCAGATCTGCTACGGGTACAGATGCAGGGAAGATGGTTGACTTAACTCCAATCCTTAATCAACTGATTGGGATTGATAAAATCTGTCACGTTGTCATAGACAACTACCAAGGAGCCAGTGTAACACCACCAGAATACCCCGTTCACATGCGGCGATTCTTACCAGTAAAGTTCGACAACGACATCTTTCCAACGATCCAACTGTTTCCTAAGGGTGCGTTTCAGCCATTTAACCACATTTGGTTTCCTGCAACGTTTTCAAACAATCTCGAAAGAAATGATACATACGTGTCCATAGACTGGGATGAACGAAAAATTGAAGTAAATTGTGGGATACTCTCATACACACTTTACCTTGATAATGTGAGGGCATCAAAAATTTCTAAAACGCTGACCGACCTCTGTGTGGCACTAGACTTGTTTAAACATTCCTCAAAAAGTAGACCTTGGGGTTGTAAAATACAGGTCACTATAAAGGTGCACCCGGAGTACACCAATTTAAAGACTGAAAAACTGCCAAATGTGTTCTTTTACAATGTTTATCCTCAAATAGTAAAAGATTTCCGACTTGTATCGCCCACAACTAGTACAATTCATATACTCGTGGAAGAGGAAAAAATTATAAAAGGAAAATTGGTGGAAATTGGACAGTGGATGTCTCAAATGCCGTGTGTACAAAGTTGTTTAAAAAGTACAATATATTCAAGTCATAACATATTACATCGAGAGTACTTTGTAGTTTGGATAAATGCTCTTAAGAAATCTTCAAAAATTGAGGATGTGAATCTCACAATTACTCGTGTTTGGCAAATCAATTTTGGACTAACTTTTAAAAATTTAGATGGTGTATACTTTCCCTACTACATGTTTGATTTTATAGCAAATTCGAACATTTTAGTGACTCGTCCTGAAACTAATAATAATGTTAAGATGAACACAAAAGATGTTTATGATTCAAAAACATTTCATTCATATCGATATCATTTTTCACTCTGCCAAAATTATCTGTGGCCAATTACCCATGCCAATATGGTGTCAACCTTACCATTTGAAACCCCTCAAGACAAATTCACTCATGGTATTGTTTCTCTTTGGATGGTAATATTTAAAAACTTCACATTAATATCTCCTATGGCACCGCCTTGTGTTAATGGAAAAAGTATTAGTATGGAAGGTATCACTTACAGAATAAAATCATCAGTAATACCACAACCAATGTTATATCACTGGGCGATACCAAAGAACGATTCGATATCATACCCGATAACTGTAACAGATATTATTAACAACTTGAATTTTGTAAGTTGCGGTGGCCAAAAAGGAGTTGAACGAGTGGCATTCCAGGAACTTACAAATGTGTATGAACTTCCGGTTTGGCTGGTCATTATCCCCACAATATTTGGGGTGGCAGTAGTTACAAATTCTCTGGCTAAATATAGACTTGCGTTTAGATTAGATCACTTGATTATGGTGTTAAAAGTGTTGCTAGAGCAAGGGGATCCCTTCAGTGAACGACTGATAAATTTAGAAAGACTTCGGATTGCAATAATTGCATACATGCTAGCAGCACTGGTTATTAGTAATGCGTATAAAAGCACAAACGTTTACAACATCATTGCTCCAAGAAATATACTGCCATATAAAACATTTACGGAACTTGTTCGCGATAACTTTACTGTGCTAACCAGAACCCAACAAATATTGAACAATATTCCTGGTTTATTGCTGAATTGGCATGAGTTACGATCACAATTTCCAGCAAGTTATAAAATGGAATGGGAGGATGATGGTCACGAAATATCAGAAAGACGGTACGGCACTCTCTTTATAGAATCTGAAGTTATTGGCTTGGGTAAATATGCGGCTTCTGACTGGCAGCTAGAAACTATTGTAAACAATACAAGACTTCATCCAGGCTTACCAAAAATTGTGGAAACAGTTATGGCGCAAGGTTGGCCGAAGTGGAAGCATTTTCATAAGAGAATAGCAGTACCGTACTTTCAAAATTTGTTTGAAAATATTACTAAAGCTGAGGAGAAAGAAATTTATAACTTTCTTAAGGTTTGTAATAAGACAGCGCTGGTTCTTCCAAACTACATGTGTAATATGTTTGGAAGGAAACTTCAGCAGTTGAGTGGTATGAAAAGCATATTTGTTGGCACTGAAACCTATACAGGTTTAAGGACGAGTTTTGAACTGATTGGGTGGTTACACCCAAATATAATGATTAGGTTGAAGAGATTAGAAATTTCGGGCATTCCAACTCAATGGAAAAAATTTGTCATGGACAGTCTTCACTTCACTCCGTTTTCAGGGAGAGAAGAACTGAAAAGGCCACCGTTGGAGGGAAATGTGCAGCTTATTTTTGAGATGTTATTGTTTGGAGCTTTACTGGCGTTTTGTTTATTTTGTTTTGAAGCATATAGAACAATCTGGAGGTGTTTACGACGGGTTAGAAGCATTGTGTGGAAGCATACACATATCGTGATACTTAATTTGATGATGTATTTTAGTAGGAAAACAACTCATGAAACATCCAAACTATTTATAGCCAGATAGTTTAAAATAAAAACAGATGAAGGTGTAAGACACTAAAAACAATTTAGCGTGAGAGCGCAGGTTATCAGTGTGGGTTACAAAACTAGATAAAGTAGAAGAATAGCATGGAAGGAATTAAGGAGTTCATGCGTATTTATTGAATGTTAATATTAATGTTGAAGTGTGTAACTCAAGTTCAGCAATTAAAATATGTATCAATGATGTTTCAAGTGTTTCATTGGACTGCGGTTAGTCAATACGAGTCCGTCTATTAGACTTAATTATTAATGGATACTTAGGCATTTTACATGTAGCTGTAAACGAGTGTAACATTCTTTTAATGAAATCCACCAATGAGAGGGCAACTTATTATTTTTTAAAGTAAATTATTTTATTTATTTCACACTTACCCTGAATGACTTTTGACACCATATTATATAGGTATTTTGCATTATCTTTGACTTAATGTAGTAACTATTTGCTATGTGAACCAAATTCATCGTGTGCTGGAAACTTTCCTTCTTTTAATTAAATACAGCAACAGCAATTTTTTAAAATATCACCAATTATGGCGAAACACAAGTTTCATATGCATATGTATATTCATAGGCAAACACTAATTAGCTAGAGGTTATTTCAAAATAGAATACAAGACTGAATAGGCGTCCTATGTTTTGGGCCGTATGCTTTTATTGTACCTATTCTTCGCTGTTGGAACAAATTCCCAACATTTCTTTCAATTCCAAAGAAGAACGGTGACAGTCATGTCGATCATAGAATCTACCCACTCAATGCCCTGGTCCTTTTCCACATTTTTCAGTGATCCATACCTAGCTTTCAAAGGATTACATGATTTAATAACACTTCGGATGACACGTACCTCTTTCGTTGCTAAACTTGTTTTTTTATTAACAAATCTGTCGACGTAGTTCCAAGTACCAATAGCAGAGCTGGAGCTCTCATAAAATGTAGCCAGTGTATCTTGCATTGCACAAATGTTAGATGCCCCAACAATTGTCAGGTATGGACAACACAGCCAAGTTACAGTAGGCAACTCTCCGTACAACTTCAGCGTTCCATAATTAACACTCACCTGATTCACAAATGCCATCATAAACGCATTCTGAGCTTGTGAAGCAAAGCACTCATTGTAAAGTTCCTCAATTAGTTGCAACTGCCTGTAGGTGCTAACGTATTTTGGGAAACTGTTTACACAATTTGATTTGTCAATATCTTTGGCGTGGATATTATCACACCATAATTTGATTAGTGCCGAGTAGTTCAAAAATAGAAACACAATGCTGCTATTTACTACCCATGAGAATGCCATGATATGCGCTTCAAATGCAGACAATAAAAAGCGAATTGTAAAATGTATTTGTACGTTGGAGTGAAAAATCCAGTTGGCAAAGAAGGGCTCAACTGTTGGTGTAAACATGCTCAGTAGAAAGATGCAAGTTGTAAACACAAATATTATTAGGATCCCACCATTAAATCTGCCAACAAGAGGATCCACACCTTCGATTGGGTAACATGACTTATTTGATGGCAGAAACTGAACTGAAAATCAAACACGAAATTTTAAAATTTAACGAAACAGAACTAAATATTTGTAAGCTTAATTGAAAATATTTTGTACCCGTTGCTGCAGCACTGAACTTAATAGACCTCCAAAACAGCAGGGGAAACTCCTTTTGTTTTCTCCAGAATAGATAATTTGTAACCATTGCCGCAGAATAGGTAAATAGAAACAAATTTTCAAATACAACTTTGGAAAGACTTTTCTGAACAAATCCGAGATGGTATAATTGAATTGCAAGAAATAAATTTTTAAGTACAAGTGTAAGATTATGGAACAACCACAGCTTGTACTGCAGGCTATTTTGATTTACATTCAGAAATCTATTTCGCTTTTTATCCCAACTAAAAAGAAAATAACCAAGATTGTAGGAAACCGAAAAATAAACACAAAAGCAGTGGAACATTTGTTTGGAAAGCATTTTTGAGAGTTAGCGAAGTTCTATTGACTGAAAGAAGTGACGTTAAGGTGTTAACTGTTCTCTTGATATGCGGTTGTAAGCACGTTTTGATAAACAAAGCTAAAATGTAAAACTTGATAGCAATTCTCAGGACATTGAATAGCGTTTTTCAATATTCTTTCACTTATTTTCTTCTTCTTGTGACAAGGGCAACATTAAAAGTTATCATTTTTTAATGTGGCATGAATACGTCAGGCAAATTGCAAATTTTCATCATATAACAAAGACATAAATAATAAAGTATTGTCATCTCGCATAATCGGTTTGCTTAGAGTTTTTCAAACACACCAAGCACAAACTTTATATTTTTTCGACAACAATTTTTGGACATAATCTACAGTAGGCACATATTTTTTCACGAAAGTTGTATAAAGGTAATATATGCATATTCCTATAGCCGCGACGCCGTGTTTTTGCTTGATCGAAATAAATTCAATATACATGCTGTCTGGTCATTATAAGTGAATAATCGCCTTAAACAAAGCACACTAAAGTATATGCCGTAAATTAGCAATTATAAGCTGGGGGCGTCTAAGAGAAATCATCGTCGATTATTGAGTTAGTATACCCCAGGGCGTCTATTTGGAAGAGACGAGTAATTTATGGGGGCTTCCAAAGTACTTAATCAAATTTTGTGTATTTGGAGGACGCGTCTAATCGAGGGGAGCTTCTAAGAGCATTGGTTGACTTTTAACTTTGTAGACGACGAGCCAACTACTTGAAGGAGGCTAGTAATTGAGGGAGAGTGTATAATTGCGAATTTACGGTATTGGTATTTCAATGTAAATTCTGCTATGCGAGCTTTATGAAAACAACAGTTATGTCAATTAAGTGCATAACATACGCTTGGTGTAAAAGGTGTTCAGACCTTATCATGAGTATCACATGAAGTGAGAAACACGGGTAAAATTGTTTTGAATTATTCAACGTTTAGGTTGTAAGGTAAGTTGTTTACTTCAACGATAATGCAGCAACGCATCTACGGTGTATGTTACGAGCTTGATTAAAATATTAAATGCTGTGAGTGGAGTACAACAACATATAATCGCTATGGTTATCGTTGCGATGAACTTTTCAGATCAATTTTTTATGTGATACATGTATCAGAGGTTGTTTATGTGGAGTTTTTGGTCGTTTGCAAATCAATTGTAAATATTTTTCCTAACACGAACGTGTAAACATAATAAACAAACGCTTCTAATAAAATCACAAAGCGATAACAACAACTTATACTCAGAAACCAGTCCCAGAAAAACAACAAGAATTCTACAGATGTCCACATTTTTTGGAGGACAAACTTTTGTAAATAAAATGAGTTTAGTAGAAACTAGAAAACAAGAATAAGTTAAGCCAGCATTTGATATGTGCAACCTTATTTGATGGCAATGGATGCTTTCGCCGTTACTTACAATGGGTATGGGTTGACGCGGATAACGCAATGACCGATTGTTAAAATTCCTTTTCCATGGATTAGAGCATAGTTGAAAACCTCTAAATATTTAATTATACGTTGCACCTCTCAAGCGTTTTGTATCTACAGTCAGTTTTGTAAATTATTCAAATCAGTGCTTGGTAGTACCTGCATAAATTATCGGTATGGCACGAATTCTATATAAAAATCAAATTTTAGAGTAACGGACTGAAATTTGTCACACCTGGGCTCTCAAGCAGGGGAAATCCGACAAAAATAAAATCTTTGAGCCTGGGGCCGATTTCACCACTGGACTGGAGGAGGTTCCACATAAGTTAACTTATTTGGGGTCAAAAGTTTCGTTATGAAAAATGTGGCCTATGTTTTAAGCTTTCCAGTTAACGAAGTGCTTTAATTGTTGTAAAAAGTTCATTTTGTGATTATAACTTATATTTGAGAGCTTTTACAAAGCACATAGTATAAGGGGAAAAATATAATATTTCATTGTATCTGAGCAATACTATAGGATGAGCGCAGACTGAATAACTGCGCATATTGGTAGAGCATGAAAACTCTTTGAAATAATAATCGTAGATAGCTGTTCAACGAATAGCTAAAATTAGGAAGCTTGAATTTATTTTAATAGAATTTTGACTACTCTTCGGCTCATCATCATGATGACACCGATAACTGATCCCAGTCCAAGAACCGTAGAATGATAACAAAA
>JAQIXX010005232.1:0-14378 GCA_034700605.1 Willowsia nigromaculata | reverse complement strand
AGGCGGGGGTGTTGGTGGTCCCAGCATCGGGGTCGGCAGCGTAGGAGGAGGAGGATGGTCAACGGTGGACCGGAAAAGAAGAAGAAATCCTATGGATGATCCAGCCAGCAATTCCGTCATATACGCCACAATAGATCATAGTCGAATGAGAACAAATGGTGAGCCTCCAGCTCATTTACAACCCCATCAACGGGAAATTGTCTCCGTTAGGACACCTCTCCTAGTTAACTCTCAGCAGGAGAGCTGCGTCTAGCCAAAGCAAACATGCGATAAACCTACATGAAATATTTTATACTACCCAACAAATTATAGATATTTACTTGAATAAATCTTAAGCTTTACTATATATCCTACTAATGTGTATAACATATATCTAGCCACCTATACGGTAGATGAGTACAGTACAAGTATATAAATGATGTATGTGAAGAGAAACTACTCGGTTACACTTGTTAAATCTGTAAGCATAAAAAATTACAACTTGCTCTACTAATACACAATACACTGGCCTGATACATGACTTAATTATTCGGGTAAGTTGCGTACCTTACGTCCAACCAAAAATCTCAAGAAAAAATTGATGGACAAAGTACATTTTATGCACTATATACTCTATATATAGTGGACTCTGCGTGGCAGGTCCTTTGATCATCGATGAATGAGCAATGTTTTTGTACAGCATGTTAGAATGGCTGTAATTATAATTTATACGTATAAAATTACATACAAATCAACATGTTTAGTTTTTTAAGCTGGAAAATGAAAACCGAATGCGTTTACAATTGACAACTTTCACTAGATGTGGGGTGTGAAATTATAACTTATGTATTGAATGTATGTACAAGAAGACGTACAAGGCTACTTTTACACACGTAACATGATATGCCTATCTGCAGAAACATGAATAATGTAGGGTAAATTCAGTAAATCTATGATTAAAGTTAACTAAAACCATACTAATATTGATATGTATTGTAAGCATTTACGGCTTTTGTCAACAAAATATATATTTTATATAGTTTTGGCCGAAGCTTTAAACCAAACTAAAACCAAAACCTAATGCTGGTATTTATTTCAGGAAATAGTTTGTAAAAGGTAATCTTTTCCAAGAAGGTATTTCAATTTTCAATCTAGTAAGTAGCTGATGCCGCACCGTGAGGATTTAAAATCACCCTTAATGAGATTTTCATATTAATATGCTGTGTATCTACTATAATAAAATATATTGAATATATAATGTATAAATAGAAATAAAAATTTTTATTAAAAATCTGATTGTAAGCTGTAAATAAAGCTTCATCTTATCGCAAGATGTATAATGTTTAAGTTTGATTGTTAATTATATGAAATGAAACATAGATATAAGAAATACCATTCATATGAAGTTTATGCAACTAATAAATAATTTAAAAGTTTTAAAAAATCTTTAATATGCGAGCACTCTATTATCTCTATTCTTACTATCTATCTTTAAAATAAGTTAATCATTTGAAAATTGCGAGTGTTTTTGTGATGCCACCATTTAAAGTTATAAATAATTCAATTTTTAGTTTCGATATATTATACTGTGATCTCGTTATTGTTGTTGCATGCACTAATTCAAATTAAATAGGAATCAGAATCTCAGGACTTGACAGGACGATCTTTGAGAGTATTTGTAATAAAATTCAAAGCGTCTTTAATTTAAAATAATTATATATTAACATCCTACCTATTACTGGTCGTGTGAACACTAAAATTATATAAATATCGTTTCGGTAAGATCTTTAAATGAATATCTCTAAAAGTTGAATGAAGGTGACGATTCAAACTTGTATGTACAATTATTGTCTCATTGTTTTGAAGTTATCTATCATCATTGAAATCATAAATGAATAAATTTTTTCAGTTTAAAGTGTATTTCTACAATTGAAGGATACTGGTAGAACATAAAATATTATGAGCAAAATCTGTAAAGCATGTAAAATAATATATGATATGGTGTAAATAAATTAAATGAATACGTAGTAATAAGGATTTGTAAAGAACTTTAAATTAAAACCTCGGCTTGTGACACACCAATATTTCACAGTACAGTACTGTATGGTTTCCTAATTTTTAAGAGATACATTAATTGATAATAGCATGAGATTTCCGGTAACAGCATCAAAAATCTTTCCAGATCATCACCCTGTGAGATCTCCAGATCTTTAATATATGCTTATGCTTATTAAAGAGCATGGTGAAAGTTGGTGAAAGTTGTAGATTCATAAGATCTTTTCGAATTTGAATGATTAACAATGACGTAAGGTATTCATATACAACCATAATATGTATATTTCAATGGTGTTTAGCTTGTTTCGATGTACTTACATCTAATGATAACTGTTTGTATTACTATTGTCTAATAAATTGACTAAATGTGTTACATACAAGTAAGTATTTGACTGATTATGGATAGCAGTATGACGACTTTTTTACAACGTGTAAATAAATATGACTACGATTACTACGATATGGTTATGCCATACTCTCGCATATGCATTAAGTGCTACTGACAAAACAAATTCGAAAGAAACTTCGTAGAAATACTTACTACACTGTAAAAAGTAAATTTTTCATTTCAGGGAATGGAAGTGTAAGGTAAATCTTCATTAAACAATTGCTCTTCATAATTGAGCCGATACAATATAAAATGAAAAATAGAATATTCATGCTAGCCACATGTCATTGTAAAAAGCTGAATATACGGAAAATTTTAACCACTGTTTTTGTGTACGAGAAAAGCATTTAAAGCCAATTGTTGGTATCAGAATAAATTTGATTTTACTGTCAACTTAATAAAAGAAATATTTGGAAACTTGCATTTACCTTATAATATTATTAGCTATCGATTTTTCGTTTAGTATGATTAATTGGTACAATAATGTAAATGTATACCTAAATGTAATATTGTGAATAGATTTTTAAAATGTACATATTATGAGTAAAAACATGTTTTATGTTGTTTGTGATTGTTATATGTAACTCAGTATGTACTCTATAGTTAACAAAAAGGTTGGGCCTATACACTGTTGCAATTTACGGGAATAATCGCGTGTGTTGTACTGATATATATTGTATTGTATGCAGATGCAATGAATATTAGTAATGATTAACTATATTGATAATGTCATAAAAACGTAAAATTCTTTACAATAATCTATAGCTTACAATGACAAAATTACTGTTCGCTGGCTTGTGTATAGGCACATAAGAAGTATTATCCTAATTCTAAATGAAATACGGTTTGTAGCTAATGCATCGTTATAAAATTGCATGTACAGAATATATAATATAGTAAATGTTTAAGCAAATAAATCATTATGTAATATGTAATAGGTGAAGATGTCATTTTTGTCAAAAAATAAAATACTCAGATTCACATTCAGAAAACCAACTTTTTCATGCATCAATTTTTTGGTCAAACAAAAAACTCATTTCATCATATAAATGCATTTTAGAATACTAAATTCTCTAGTCAGGAATCACCACTAACCAACCACAGCCACTACATCAAAAAATCGCTGTTGAAATTTCATATGATCAACTACACTCCATACGTCCATACTGACCAAATTGATCACTACTGAATGACAAAATACAAAGTGAACCAAACTTAAAAAGAAACCAGCAAGTCTACGATAACGGAAGAATATGGCAAATATGAAACTTTTCAAAACATGTCTCATGATTTAAAACTATTTCAGTCATGTTTGTACTTAACAGAATCAATGCTTAACCTATTCAGTGAATAATTTAAGATTTTAATCTTTATTCAATCGACAATCTGACATTTAATTTGAAATGACGATCATATAGCATTTTTCCAATGAAGGACGATAAGGAGTAAGCCAGAATTGTCTGCACTTACGATTGACTCAAGATTTATACATTTTGAATAATATACTACATATTACTAACTGATGCAACAAATGGCATTTTAGAATGTAAACAGTTCTACGACTGATGTTGAGAGACCGAAGTCAATTCCGAGCAAAATATTGGGATTAGCTTAATGATGTTCAGCAGCTTCCTTGGCCTTCGCTGCTCTCCACTTCTCAATGTTAGCAGGAGAACGTGCTGCAAAAATTAAAGGAACACATTAAATTTCAATGCTTATCAATACCGTATTTAGTCCTAACTTGTAATTTACTAGTAAAACATATTCAGTTTAATTCTCTTTGAAAGTTTACCTTTTCCCTGGATCCACCAGAAAACAGGGACGCACAGAGCAGTACTGATCACCCAGTACCTGAAGATCCACTGATTCTGCCAATAAAACCTGTACGGGAACTGGCGAATCTGTGCAGTTAGTGTGTAAGGGTACTTCATGGTCCTCTCAGTGACCTTTTGCCTGAAATCAAAGAAACACAACAAATTCATAATCAATAATAACAATCAATTCCAAAAACCATTCTACTTTAATTAGTTACACACTACACTACGCGAACTAAAATAAAATATTGCAATAATTTTTTCAATCTCCCTAAAACTTTTAAAACTTTCGAGAAAGCAGCTTATCTTCACTCCACTTACATTTCCGCAAGCTTATCCATATTTAATGACTCTTCCTAGTCAAAACTAAGCAAATTCCAGTTAATTCCCAATTAAAAAATCCACACACTTCCGAAATTGTTTAATGCACCGACTGACTGAACCCGGAACCAACAATCAACAAACTCAGCTGTACAGGCAGATGATTATTTCAAAGGAATGGCTGATGAAAAAGGTCTCTCCTCTTCTCCCAATAACTACTTCTATGGAAGACCATTTCATCTTTCCCACTCTGTCTCAATGCACCCCTAAAGCTGCTGCACAAGTGAATGCGGAGGAGTGAACAAAGGCCAGTGAGAGCGTCACATAAATACATTGACGAAACGTTGAGAAGAATAGCTTGTTTAGCCCTGATGAGTGCATTTAGATGTGGCCATTGAGAAAATCAGATGCATTGACAAGCGCTGGAACGTCAAACTAAAATGCTTTGGATGACTGGGATTACTGGTTTTACTATGCGGCTTCTCCCCTTCAATAATTGTTTGTGTTTTGTGTATCCTTCTTTTGCTAAAGAAGGAAACTTGGAATTAATTACCCCGTTTTTTAGTATTGGGAGTTAATAAAATCATTAATTAACTTAACTGATGTCAGTTTATATCAGTTTTCATTGCTGTTTACCTACTGAGCTACTTGTGGGGAGGAGACAACAACTAATTGGACCGGAAGTAGATATTTGTTCCAAACAATTTAGGATAAGTGTTTTGGAGCACCTTAAAAAGGTCTGCTGTCGACCACCTACGCTTGACGCTCATGTTATCATCGCTATGGAATAGACTACGAGTCAGTGATAAGTGAAGTAGTGTTGAGAAGATAAGTGATAGATAACCTGTTGTGGTGAGACAGTGATTGGGATGATCATAATTTTTTAAATATAAAAAATGTGTAGGAAGAATTAAGGGATAATAACAAGGAGGAATAAAAAGTGGAGCGGAGCCGTGTAAACGGAAACTACGGCTGTTAGCGTTGGTCGTCTAAATTTGTAGTGTTAAAAATTTGCACTTCCGGTTAACGGAGGTAGGTTCAGTGGAGAAATGGGAGTTCCGGCATTTTTCCGTTGGTTGACGAGAAAGTATCCTTCAGTGATAGTTCATTGTATTGAAGACAAGGTATATTTTAATTTTACTTGATATTTGCCAAGTTTTGAGCAACATAACTTACTTTGTACTTTAACTTTGTGAATGTTTTCTTTAATTTTATTCTGTATCTTTATTACAGCCCCAAAATATTGATGGCACAGAAATTCCAGTTGATTCTTCTCAACCCAACCCAAATGGAGTTGAATTTGATAATCTCTATTTGGACATGAATGGTATTATCCATCCTTGTACCCATCCAGAAGATAAGTAAGTTAAATTATTCTTCATATTATCTTTATCTTTCATAAATCTACGGTAAAATTTCAGGTCTGCAGGAACAAATATGAATGACTATGACCATTGTAGTACTGCCAATTCAGTTGTTTTACTTTTCATAAATATTGTACAGTAGATTGTATTAAAACATCAATGATATGACTAATTTTAATTTGTTTTTATAGGCCTGCACCTAAGAATGAAGATGAAATGATGATCGCCATTTTCGAATGTATTGATCGTCTCTTCAGAATCGTCCGTCCCCGGAAGGTTTTGTACATGGCTATTGACGGAGTGGTAAGTGAATAGCCAATTTAAAATTAGATTTCTGGCTTTCAAATATTTATATTACATATCTACGATTCAAAATATGATTTTTTAAAATATAATTAGGCTCCCAGGGCTAAAATGAATCAGCAACGATCTCGCAGATTCAGGGCATCCAAGGAAAGTACAGAGAAAATAAAGGAGATGGATAGAATCCGTGAGGAATTGATGGCAAAAGGATGTGAACTACCACCACCAAAACCCAAGGAGGAGCATTTTGATAGCAACTGCATCACACCTGTATGAATTGTTCTGATTAAAATGCAACGATAAGTAATGTACGACGTAATTTTAGCCACTTAGTTAATTCGTAATTTTTTGTGTGTTTTTAGGGAACTCCTTTTATGGATCGTTTATCAAAATGTCTGCACTACTACATTCACGATCGACTGAATAACGATCCTGGGTGGAAAGGAGTCAAAATAATACTCTCCGATGCTAACGTCCCAGGAGAAGGAGAACACAAAATTATGGATTACATTCGGCGTCAGCGAGCTATGCCAGATCATGATCCTAATACATCTCACTGTCTTTGCGGAGCAGATGCGGATTTAATCATGTTGGCTCTAGCTACTCACGAACCAAACTTTACAATCATTCGTGAAGAATTCAAACCGAACAAACCAAGGCCCTGTGACATATGTGGACAACTAGGTCATGAAATGAAAGATTGTCTAGGCATTGAGAAAGAAGTTTGCAGTGAACATGATGCTATAGAGGCACCAGCTGCATCCGAGACTGAGTTTATTTTTGTTAGAATCAATGTTCTTCGAGAATACTTGGAAAAGGAATTGGAGATGCCTAATTTGCCGTTTAAATACGAGCTTGAACGAGCAGTAGATGACTGGGTGTTCATGTGCTTCTTCGTAGGAAACGATTTCCTTCCTCATCTTCCGTCTCTGGAAATTCGGGAAGGTGCTATCGACCGACTTGTTGAATTATACAAGAAAACTGTGTATAAGACTGGTGGCTGGTTGACAAACAGTGGGGTCCCTGACCTTACTCGTGTCCAGTTAATTATGTCTGATCTTGGAGAAGTTGAAGATGAAATATTCAGAAATCGCCATAGGTCAGAACAACGGTTTAAAGCAAACAAAAAAAGGAGGAAGCAGCAAGAGGAAGCAGCTAATGCCAACTGTTACAACAGACCTTCATTCATTCCAGAAGGCCAGTTTGCACCAGTGGTAAGCATATATGAGCCCGAAGATATAGGTTTATTTAAAATATTATCTACTGTTTTGTGTTTATTGAAATCCCTGATTTACATTGAATAGGCAATTGGAAGCTCTCCAGGAGCACTCCAAGATGCAAAGAAAGAAGCGTACAATATGAGAGTGAACGGAATGAATTCGTCTGATGGTCGAAATCGAGATGCTGCAATGGCCCTTAAATCCATGCTTCTCGAGGTATAACGATAGCTTTTTGTTGTAGAAAACCCAATTTATTATCAGGATGTGTAGAAGGAGATGATAAAACAATTAATACTTGTCATTTTTATAGTCCCCTGGTGGATCTGGAAGTGAATCAAGTCCGGCTCCTTCACCTGGTCAATCTCCAGTTACCAAAAGGAAGGCTGATGATGACTCTGACGATGAAGCTAATGATGAAGTACGGCTGTGGGAAGATGGATTTAAAGATCGTTATTATGAGTCAAAATTTGATGTTGGAGCAGATAATTTTGAATTTCGAGCTGAGGTAGGACGGCAATACGTTCGTGGTCTGTGCTGGGTTCTGCGTTACTATTACCAGGTGCGATTCTGAGTGAATTTTATTGATTTAATAAACTGCTTACAACTACTCTGTAATAGGATGTCTTAATTTATGACTTTTTGATCAATTGTATTAGGGCTGTGCATCGTGGAAATGGTATTTTCCTTATCACTACGCACCTTTCGCTTCCGACTTCCTTAATATTGGGGATTTATCGACAGAGTTTGAAAAGGCGACTGAACCTGTAAGTTACAACAAATCATTATCGAATTAATTCAAAATTCAATCATAATAATCCTCAATCAATATTTACGTTTTGTTGATCTATTTTATTAGTTCAAGCCGTTGGAGCAGCTGATGGGAGTGTTTCCTGCTGCCAGTCGTTCTCATGTTCCAGAGCCGTGGGCAGAGCTTATGACTGATCCGGTAATGTCCTAAAGTAACTGTGTGTGTGGGATGGACCCTCACATATAGTAAGTATACTCAGCGATTTTATTAATCGTGAGAATGAAAAGGTTTAATAATTTTTTCGTTGATTTATTGCCACAGGAGTCTCCGATTATTGATTTTTATCCCGAAGACTTTCAAATTGATTTGAACGGGAAAAAATTTGCATGGCAAGGAGTCGCACTTTTGCCATTTGTGGAGGAAGTTCGTTTGAAAGAAACTCTTCGTCCTTATTATGACAAATTGACAGACGATGAAAGTAAGAAGCTAACAAATAATTTAAGTGTACAATATGTCGAGTCTGCAGCATGTCAATTGGTTTTTACTTGTTTTTTTTTTATTTTCAGGAAAACGTAATATTCGGGGAGACGATCGTCTGTATGTTCGGAAAGGTCATGCTGGTTATGACTTTTTGGCTGGTTTGTTTGAAAACAACTTTGATTCAAACGAACAAGTTCCACTAGATCCAAAGTTGTTTGATGGAGCTAATGGGACTGTCTTGGTGTCAGAAGAAAACGTTCCGTTTAAGGGGTATGTGCGTAATACTAAATCCGCTCTTTGAAAAGTCTGAAGTTTTGTTCAAATTATTGTATTTATGATATCTTTTAAATATTTAGGATTTTAAAGTCTCCAATCCGAGGATTGCTGGAATTGGCTGAAAACCAAGTTGTATGGTGAGCACAGTACATCTGCATTAATATTTGGTGGCATTTATTTGAAAGAATTGGGGATGAATATTAATCTAACCATTGCAATTTTATTTTACTCATATATAGCGCCCGTTATCGCGATCCAAAGTTTGATGAAGATTACATATTCCCGGCTGTCAGATTGATGAACGCAACGTAATTTACATTTGTCTTTATAATCGCATAATTACACTTATGTATTTTGAATCATTGTTTGAAAGAACATTTTTATTTGTAGTGACCCACCAAGGGTATTAAAGCCTGGTGATCTGACTCAAGAGCAGTCTCGGAATTGGCGACCAATGGTTGGAATGGCCCATTCCAATAAGCGAGCTTCATTGGATGCTAGTGGTCACCGCGCCCTTGCTCATGAAGGTTACGATCGAAACTCAAGAGGTCATGGTCAGTACAGCAATATGCCTCCCCCATCTGGAGGTTCATACGTTGAGCGCCACGATCGCAGTTATCAGCAGCATCGGAATCGTCCCTACGATATAAATAACAGACGGGGAGGAGGAAATTCTTACAACAATCGAGGTAAGAACAACTTTGCAAGTTTTATTCTTGTTCATAATGACGTTTTTATGGCTTATCTGATGCCACGTAGGGTTAATATATAATACAGGTTTCTGAATCCAATGATATTGAAAGATTTAAAATCTTGGTCTATTGAAGTCTGCGTTAAAAAGCTTTATTCAGCACAAATAATGCAACTTCATTGGTGCGGATGATACAACCTTTCTTTCCTGAATAAATATTTTGATTTCTATCGTAAACGTAACATTTCAATTCTTAATCCACCCCGACAAGTGGAAATCTTTTATATGCTTGTGTATTTTGTATAACCTGCTTGAATGGTTTGCTGCTACAAAAAGGAAGCCGAGCGGAAGCTATTTGTTACATAACAACTCACTAGACCATGATGTAAACATTTTAGATCATGAATCATGTTTTTCCACCTTATTTCGATTCAAAGGTTTTTTTTAAAAAAGGAAACAACCAATTTATGAGTTTTGTATGTACTCTGTATTCATGTGATGTGTTTGCTTTTTGAGCGTGAATATGCTTCAGCTTATGCTTCAGACTTTAAACATTTCTGAAGACATTATTATCGATTCAACGAACAATGTGATTCTTATCTATAAACATCGCTTACCCTTTTCTACGATAACATTTATGCATAACTTTCGTGTACACAAAAGGCGAGATCGTGAGATCTTAGCGTTGGCGTGTTTTTAGGATTTTTTGTATTAATGTCGTTTTCATAAAATGTAATTTTTTGTAAATAAGGTGGAGGTTCATGGAACAACTCCGACCGAGGTGGCTCAAGACCACGTGAATTTGGATACAGTACAGGATCAGGATATGGTGGTGGTGGCGGTTATAACCGAGGAGGCGACAACTCTCATTATGGAGGGAGAAGGTAATATTTCAGAATATTGTTTTAATCCAAATCATTGATTTAAACATTTGAAAATTCATGAGAATTGAAAGAAGGAATACAAAGCCTCTCAAAGTTTAGTGTAAAAGAAACGAGTACATAAAGTTTTGGGTTAGTTGCAATTTTCTGAACTATGTAATGTTATTTCTGTTCACAGCAGTGGTGGAAACAACTACAGTAACAACGTCAGTCAATCTTACGGATACTCAACGGCAAGCGGTAACAGTGGCGGCTATTCTTCTTCATCAGGTTACAATGCAAACTACAACCAACAAAGCAGATATGGTAGTGGGCCTAACAGTTATGGGCAAGACTCTGGCTCAGCCAGTCACAGCCGACGTGGGGACCGTCAGGACCCTCGTAATGAACGAGATGCTGGGCGGCGTCAAGAGGGTTATTACACATCAGGATATTTCACTGGCAGTGGTGGTAACAGTAGCAGTAGTGGCTACAATAGCGGCCGAAGGTATCAATGAAAATCCACAGCAAACATTGCTTTCAGATCCCCTTCTGGTGAATTATGAAGCGCATCAACAAAGCTTTATTGATACAGTATATAGTACATTGGAGTACAAATATGGGGTTCATTTTTGTCTAGGCATGTAAGTAAAGTTGATGAATACAAGGAAAAGAAGAGAATATGTGTATATTAAAAGCTAAGCAGCACCATTGCATATTTTTGTGAATGGTACTGGTGGAGATCGGAATTTAACGTTTTAATCTTAAGACACAGTATGCATCTTACTTACTGGAAAGAATTTTGACGAACGTTATGATAGAATAATAATATGACTAATAAAATTTCATGAATCACAAATCATAATATTTTTTATTTCATTTGTATATTGCATTATATTTATTTATTCATTTTTTAATCTTCAGAACAAACTTTGTCGCACTGAGGCAGACGCGCCAAGATTGCTACGATTTTGTGCGGATATACATTGACCACATATTCAATCGATTTTCTCCATCCATATTTATGTCAGCATCATCATTTCATCGATAAGACTTGTACTCGTCTGTAACGGCTTGCAATCATCGTTTCTTTTGCTTCTCACAACAAATGTCACGCCAAGTTACGTCCACGCATAAGTACAAAGAATTTAATAAAATAATACAATATTTAGCCATCGCTTCGAACATGTTCATCACTGCAACCGTTCATGATGCTTAATATTGCTGAGTTTCCTGGGCCAGGCCCCTAGTACTTGATATCCCTTTTGTATGAGTTTCGAGCTGAAGTACTCTTGAGTTGGCATGACGTGGTGCTTGTGAAGTTCGGGTTGTAATTTTGTGGAAGGATAGACGTTGGGTTTTCATTTCTCTTCTTCATGGAAGCTTCGTTATGCTGGAGACAGGCTGTTTTTGGATGCAGTTTTTATAGGATTGTCAGCATTTTTGACGCTATATGGGTCTTCGTTTACTCTATTATCAAACAAGACATTTGCGATGATAATGAATATTGCAGGCAGGAGGGGAAATGTTTCTTTATACTTTTATATTTTTGTAGTTGTGAATAAACCAGAAAAATTTGTGAATGCAGTTTTAGGACAATGGCATTTGCAATGTTGAGTGCGGATGATTTTTAATGAATCTAGCTACCATTTTTGTATTTTTACTTAACGAGCATAACGTGAGGTATGAGATTGTATAAGACTGCTGTAACATTAAGTATTCAAGCCAAACCAACTTACAAATGGTCGTTAAACGTTAAATCAGGCAATTTTAATTTTGTTTATCAAATTTCCCCAATTTTGCTCACTTGTAAATACTTTCTACGTCTTGTCTCCTCTGCATACTACATATTCATGGAAAAACTAATCCGAGATCGAGGTCTCGCCTCGCAGAATCTGGATCTCCTACTTTTTTAAATAAAAAGCTGATCTAGGAACAGCTTTTTACGGTTCGATGTGCGAAGTACCCTACACACTTCTAAAGTTGTGGCTTATAAAAATTACCCATCCATTTAAAAGCAAAGTTTGATCCTTGATGCTTATGCAAGTTTACTGTAAAAAGGTAACCTCAATTTGAAGTTGAGATGAGATATTATGCATACAAATCCAAAGTATGGTTCCTCCATCTAATGAATAAAATATTCTTTTTGATTTATTAGCGAACTGAGTGAGTAATTAGCATTCGTTTGTAAACCAAATTAAATGGGCTTGCCACCACAACACATTGCACACACACCACGATCCACTATTATGCAAAGTCAAGTGTCTCTTTGATGACACTGTGTGATGATGTGAGTGAAGTTAAGTAATTGAAAAGGTTGAGTCTTTTTAGCCTATCTTCTTCAGTCATGTGTAAATATACTTTAAAACGTTGTGTGTGGATGCAAAGAAACCAAAATCATTTCCATTTTTGCTTACTTTGCACTGAAGAATGCTAATAAGGCCCAGCAACCACCAAAACCAAACCACTCGACAACAACTACAGCTAAAGAAAAACAGAGTACAAAGTTTACTGATGTTCTCAGGGATAACTTTTTTCATTTCATAGTTCATATCTGAATTTTCTCAAATAGCTGGTTCGAAATTTTAGTGTGCACGTATGTATTTATAAACATCCATCCATCTTAAGTATAACATGGAACTATGTTGTCACTACCCTCGTCACGACATTTTCGTGATTCGTTATCTCTGTTGCTTTTATTCACTTCGTGCTTCTCGCCCCGTAAAGTTTCTACAAAAAGACTTGATTGTGGAGAAAGTTAACACGACACAATTCGAAATGAGATAGCTAGCCTCATCCCCACATTATTAAATCCTATGTGACAATTTGCTCAGCAACTTTTACTTTCTCAAGTATTTGATTCAGTTTTCAGTCCTATTGAATTCCTCTTTTATTCTTCATTTCTATTCTATATTATGATTATCGTATATAACTTTAATACATATTCCTTAGCATTTTACGGATAATACAAAATTCTATGTTGAAAAACTCACGGACTTGCATCATCTTTGACAAATGCCATAAAACGCAATATTGACGGAAACAAACCCTTGGAATTTTATTCATCTCCAATGTGAAAATGTAGAATTGCCTAGATTTATTCTAGATACAAGGATTAAATCTGTAAAATGAAAGTAAAGCACCTATAAAAGAAGTTAACTTATTCATCAAAGGGTCTTTTACTACTTTAGTTAATATGTTGACAATGAATGGCTTAGAACACTAAAAAAAAGTGATATATTTTATATTGAAAATTAAATATCTATGAGCAAGTAAAGATTCCTCAAACGACTAGTCAATATATATGCCAAATTTCAATGGTTCAATACATGGTAGCAGTAATCGCAAATGGATTCACAACATCTTCATTAATTATTTTTCGTACTGGGTGTGCCAATGTAATACTAAAAGTTCTGTGCATAAACTTCCAGAAGGCGCATATCCACAAGATTTTATTGTGCAAAACATGCTTACTAATTTAAATACACGACAGGATATGAGACACGTCTTTGAAGAAATCATGCGTCGAATATCATAAGGGAAAAAAGGGAATCTCACATTTCGGTGGTACTTTGCCTTAAAGAATTGATGTATTTCCGAGAAATAGAGATGATGCTTAATGCTTAACTCTGTGAGCAACTAACGACTACAAACATTTAAACATACATATACAGCGTTTTAAAGGGAAAATTTTGTATCAAATAGGATTTTGTATTCGGATCATAACTTCATTTTTAGGTTTTCGTTGGATTGGAACATCATGAACCAAGGCACACAGTTACAAACCGTAAAATGAAATCCCTTCCCCCCATGAGCCCCACCACTGTCGTAAATCCACTTGAGCTCTTATTTTACTAGAGCTTAGGCAAAAGTACCAGA
>JAQIXX010005231.1:0-14383 GCA_034700605.1 Willowsia nigromaculata | reverse complement strand
AAAAAATTTAGTGGTCATAATTCTCTAATAGGCAATTTTAGAGAATTGTGATGTTAGAGAATGTGTCGGACTACCGTAAAACTATCAAAGTTTAAGTAGGAATTTTTAAAACGTATATATGGATATTGTATCATATATATGCGCATGCATCATAAAAACAATGACAAAGTATTTCACATGGAATTAGTTCGTGACTGGGATATTGGGAATGCACACGTGCATCTCTTATTGCACTTGAACAGATTATCGATTGTTTTTAATTATCTGTTTAAAATGATTGATTCTATTGATTTAAATGGTTGAATCATCACTCTTTAATTTCTATAATTAATGACAGTGTATGTCAACAGTTAAATACACTCACAGAGTTCAAAGTTTTGCCAGAATGCATAAACGTCTACTTTCCGGCTAAGAAATTGCTATTCCTTGTAGGATCGGATGTGTGAATTTATGAATAGGTCTACAGAATTTAAAGTAATCAGTTCAAGGCACGTCAATTTATAAGGCTTGATTATGACCTAAGTGTGTTACTTATTTACCGACAGATTAACAAGCTACGTATACTATATTGTCATCACCCATCACGTAAACCACTTCAAAATAGCCAATGAAGAATTAAAGTCACTTTTGTTTTTATACAAGAATAACTTTCAGCAATTAGCATACGGAGGCACTCTGTATTTTGACAATGAACAGCGTAACACTGATTTATCAAACAGAAACAATAAAAAATACATGCGTGATGTGACATTTGTCTTATGTCATGTATTATTACATGAAAAACTTGCTCTCATCTTCTCATTTACACAAGGGTTAAGTCATAAATCATTACATTTTGTCGTCATTGCCAAGAGCATTTTTGTTACTGAGGTGCAAAAACAACGGACGGGGAATATTATGGAGATCTCTGTAGTTGCCAGGCTTTTTATTTGGTTGGGTAACTAATCGGGGATAAACATTATCCCGAATAATCCGTAGGTCCAGTTCATTCTAGATGCATGATGGACAATGAATTTTGCATTGTATTTTATTTCATGTTTTAAGCCAGATTCAAATAATATACGCAATCCGCAGACGTAAAGGATTCCATTGCTTGAGAAATAATATTTGACCACAGGTCCATCGCTTCCATGATCGGATGCAAATAAAAATCTAAAATTCTGGTGGAAAACACGTTTAATGATGAGAACACAACAGACGGAGGTTTTATTGCATAACTTTATAAGTTTATCAACGATGATTCTTATCAGTATTTGATAATATCTGGTTGTGGAAATAAAAATTGCCTACTGATTAAATAATAATAATAATGAATGCATGAAAATACTGGAGGGCTATATGTTGAAAAACACAAAGGAATAATAACATACAAGAAAACATATAGTTGCAGGTTAGAGTCCACAATCGGAATAATTTCATTTTTACTTGACTGAATAGATTTCTAGAATTGAACTCAAGATATTTTACAGTGACATCATGTTTACTGTGATAATTACAATTTTATATTTGATAAATTAATTACTATACCAAAAACTATAGAATCATAAAAGCTTGAAAGGTTAAATGTGAAGCATTGAAAGCGTACGTGCAAATAATCTGGAATCGTAATGTCTATTGAGCTTAACACTGAAAAACCATGACCTGCAAAAGGATCATCACAATTCAGTTTTGTTTGCTTTAAACTTCATTTTATACGGACAGGGAATAAACAAGGTGATTATCCAGAAAAGTTTGATGAAAGGTTGTTACTAAACTCAGTAGCTTATTTCGGTAATTCCATGATCAAGGCAGAATGCCGCTCGAGTGACAATAATGGATTTATATTGAATCAGTTGGAACTGCAAATAAGTACAGTTTGCAGCTTTAAAAAATTGGATTTTTGTTCGACTCCGAATTGGACGGAAAGCTCAGGTATTAAACGTTTTCTTTATATAAAATGACGCATCATATTTTAAACATTTATTGAATAGAATAGAATGAATTTAAACATTGCATTGGAAAGTTCCTTGAAAAATGACAATAACAACACTGTAGCACATTAGATAAAAAATTGATCATGTATTGATTATTAGTAATTGACACCTTATCCATAATCAAGCATAAATACAAACGTAAAATGCAACAAACATACTTATTGTTGTTTACCTGTACTCAATTGGCAATGTATACAATATGTACTAGGGAAATTTAGTTGCAACCACTGTTTTTTTATCACATCTTGCATCAACATGATTTTTGTCACCTAATTATTTTGATTGCTGGTTTTACTATATCGCGAAAACGCCTGTGGAATAAGCTGGTTGTATCCACTTATTACCAGATTGCATTGGTACTAGGTATTTGTGGTTTAGCGTCAACACACTTCATGGAACTATAAATGTATTCTTTTTGTTTTTCCGACGAGACTAATAACTGGAAATAGTCGAGACCTCAACAAAAACATTTTTTAACAGTTTGACATGGAACGACGTAAATGCATTTGTACAAAGAACGCGCATCGCCACCTTACCATAAGCGTACTCACAGCTTAGCTTTGAATTAATCATAATCAACAAAATCATGACAACGCTGTAAAAAATATTAAATTTATTATGGCAACGCCTCGTATTTGTATCCCATAATATCCAATAATATTTAATTTACTAATGACCTGCCGTTTTTCTTCAAAGGAAGCAAACATTATTTCAAACAAAGAGCTTATATATATAACTAGAGGGAATATGACCCCCTAATTCAAAGGAAAACAATAAAAAAAACTGTGATGAGAGCGAGTAAAGATAGAACATAATAATTCCTGGACGACGACAATTTTTCGCGCAAATTCAAATGAGAGATAAAAAATCTGTTGATGATTACTGAAAAAGCAGGTCTTATTGTACTACTCTTATTGGTGACCAGACAACAATATGTTCTATCTTTTTCGAGGACAATCACAAAAAAATTTTGTTGATTTTGCCAGCATCTTCACCCCCTGATTTCAAAGTAAATGGACCCTTTAGTTGCTATGCTTCTTAAAACGAATAGTAGCTTACAACTTACTTCCTTTGTTGGATTATAAAAGAGACAAATTCCTTATTATTTGGGAACTTTAATTACCTGTAGTTTTGTGGTGTTGTTGGGACAAAAGGTACGGTGTAGGTACGATAGGTATTTAGTCAAGACATGGTCATAAGATCGGTTAATGATCCTGATAGAACTGAACTGTGTCCTGTGTGGAAAATGTCCAAAATTGCATACCTACATTTAGTTTGTGTAATTATCCATGCATAACCAGATTTAGGCACATTACACATCCATCCACTTGTAGAGTGAGTGAGGTTATCATATTGGTCAATCTTTATTACTTGGTTGAGAGTAATTCAACACACTGATTACCGGCTCGTCCTCTTAAAGACTGACGATGAGAGGTTTGGTCGTGTCATGCAGGTCACACACCATTGACTTACCCCATTGTTTGGTCATGTCAAAAACATAGAAAAAGAGTAAAGAAAGAAGGCGTGTTTGTACGAACAGCTACTATGATATTCAGCTTCGTGCCCAGTCAGTTGTCACTGTTTTATGCTAGGTATTATTATGGTGTCTGAACAGATAATGGAACGCAGAGCAAGCTTGCTTACTTGTGTAAATGTGACACACACGAGGAGTCAAAATAAGAAATGAATGTTCAGCCTCACAAAAAAACATTGTTTATTGCTGGTTTCCGTTGACTACATTGTTGAGTGAGTATAAGCACACCAGTATGTTATAAGAGGGATATGAGTATGAATGATAATCACGATGATGTGAATTAAGAAAGATAATGTGAGTAATTGGCGATAGTAATCCTTTTAGCTCATCAAAATTATGTGATAATGTAGTAATGGAAACCTAAGATGACTCCACATTTATAATACCTAAATGTTTACATTTTTTCAACAATTTTACACCCAAAGCCTGTTAAATGATTAGTATAGCTTTCATTAATAAAAAATATTGAGAATAACATGGTAGCCATAAGTCCTAGATACTCTTTTCATAAATCAAACCTGTAATTAGAGATATTCCCATTGCACTATAAGTAATATGGACTCTTTTTTTTGCATGCTGCCTTTTAGGTGCATTTTAGTTTAAACCAGTATCAGACATTTATTACTAGATGAAGAAGGTGATGAAGGCTTTGGTTGTTGGAACTACATGGTTCTTTCTCTCATGCATCAGTACCAGCACTTACAATTATAATTGCATAAAAGGCGTGAGACCGACTGGTACCTCTAGAATCCATTCTTAAGAGAAAAACATTGCCGCATCGTTAATCCAGTGTAATCGTCACATTCATTTTTTGTGACTCAAACTTTACGATAAAATATTCAGAAGATGGCAAAATATATGTCGATAATGTTGTTCATTGTTGTTAAATTACAAGCTAATATCGAGGCAAAATCTTTATCAGAATCATAAATTTGCTTACATGCTTCTTTGATACGATGAATTTGTGACTTTTTTTGGATACTTTGTTTGTATGCTGATTCTATCATCGCTAAGGTCATTGCCGGTATCATTGACCGCTATTGCTAAAATAGATTTGGTAAAGATCTGAATGGCTAGGCTAGATTATATCAAAAGAATTATGAATGCTGCTGTAATATTAATGTGTAGATGTGACATAATTTTTACCATACTTGATTGTAATGAGCGTATATTTTATGCTAGTTAAAATTATAGAAAATTTGGGTGTATAAAAAGAGCTAGCCCAAGTCTAACAAGTCATCAATTCACTTTCATCTTTCCTATCAATTAAAACAAACCTTTAACTTTGAGTTTTACTCAAACCCAACCAATCCTTCAACATGAGAACTTTTGTAAGTTTCCAACCCATAATATTTTTAAATTTCGTGAAAAACTGAAGCGTTAGCCACTAAAAATGAATGGTCATCAATTTGAATTCTTGTTTTTTTTTCTCTTTTGACCAGGCCCTTTTCGCTCTTTTCGCCCTTGTTGCCTGTGCCATGGCTCAAGCTGAGGAGAAGAAGGATCTCCAAGCTTCCCCAAGTCTCCTTTACGGAGGAATCGGTCTTGGTGGATTGGGATATGGAGGAATTGGTCTTGGATATGGAGGTATTTGTCTCAGCATTTAAAAACAAAGCACTCAAAGGAGCTACTATAACTTTATCCTCATTTAATTGAACTTTGAAATTTTTTAAGGTCTTGGATACGGGCTTGGAATCGGGCGCCTTGGACTTCTCGGAGGATACGGGCTTTATGGCCGTGGACTCTATGGTGGAATCATTGGTTAAACACCCAGTCAATCCATCTCCACCAATTCCATCCATCATCAGCTTTAATTTACTCGAGTTATTTATTTTAATCAGACTTTGCTCAAAATCCTAAATTTTAAACTCATCACCTTGAAGTGATGTTAAAAGACTATTTAATATTCAGTCAAATGCATTTAGCAGTTTCTCTTTTGACCAGGAAGAAACTAGCCCTTACATCTAACTTATTACTTAGTCTATTGTATTGTTTAATTGTTTAAAAAATCTTGTAACAAAATCAGCTAAATTATTACAAACGAAAATTAAAAGATGCCATAAGTTTTTTACACTTAAACATGATACATGCTCCAAACTCTCTTCCTTAAACAATATAGCCAAATCTGCATCATGTACTAGTAAACTCAATATGGATTTCAACCCTTCAGATACAGAGTTACTACAAAAAAACATACAATTTTATGAGGACTAATCCGAATCCCTCATTTTGCAAAGTACTGGATATGTCATTAATACCTGGATAACCATAAAAAAGAATAAAAGAAAAAAACCCATAAAACCACCCCATCAATATACGCAATTAACTTGATTGAACTTTTGGAGACCAAAAAATTACTCGGCATAACAAACATTTAAGCCTTATTTGATAGCAATGGAAGCTTTAGCCGTTACTAAGTAAAGTACAATTATCTGCTCTGCAATTCTACATGTAAAACCGAAAAAATTATGCTTTAAAAATTTAGACATAATTTTTGGACTTCTGAAAGTAATACCTATATTTAAAAGTAATACCTCAATTAAAAGTTTAGGAATTGGGGATCATGATGACTGTATATTGTCCTGAGAAAATTTCAGTCCTTATCATAGAAAATTGCAATTGAAATCTATAAATTATATTTTAGCATTTTTAGAGAATGAATTTTAAACATCCTTAGCTGGACCATTAACACTCAAAAGTTAGCTTATTTGGGGTCAAGTGTTCCATTATGGAAAATATGGCCTATATTTTAAGCTCTCCAGTGAATGAAATGCTGCAAAAGTAATAAAAAGTTCGTTTTGTGTTTATAACTTGTATTTGAGGGTTTTACAATGCACAGAGTAAAAATTCGTGGTTTATCACTTCTTCTATCCTAACACATCAATTACAATTGAAAACTGTTCATTCAGGCTTATAAAATTGCGTGTAAAAACAAGAGGGATCGTGGGATATTGTACTTTGCAATTTAAAAATTTGTCTTCTATTAACGTCAAATACAATCACTAACAGCAACTAACATTTCAAAATGTAAATTTCAAGGTTTATATGTACGTATCATGCATTTAAGCTGGTGAGAGAGAGGAATTCTTGGAAAAGGAAACATTCGAAAACGGAGAAATGTGTTGCACGAGCTAATGTATGCATTTTTAATGAAATTTCAAATTATACAAGTCATTCAACCACCAACTGCATACATATCAATCTCAAAATCGTAACTTGAAGATTTCAGCGATAAAAAGATTATTGTAGTTTACCCCAGGAAAAATACACAATATAATATGTTACAATACAACTGCTGAGAATTCTTCTCACCAAAAGTTGAACATATTTTTTCGAGTGTATGAGCAAGTGAAAGCCTTACGTTTCTATGCGAATGGAACCCTAATGGAATGATATAATCTATTGAATTGTACGAAGCCTCATTGGATTTGTGTTTTTGCAAAGTGCTAACGTAGTCGCTGTCATATTTAGCGCGTGTAACACCTAAAATGTAAAAGGGGTAAAAAAATGGTCAAAAACAAATGAAGAAGCTACACAGATTTACTAGAAAGACTTAAGGCTTTTGAGAAAAACCCATGACACAAGAGAGTGACACTAATTAACTGATACAAAAATAACGTGAGAGATTGTGAGAAAACCTGACGGTTGTATGGATTTGCATCTGTAAACCATCTTAACACCATCATCAGGTCCAAATCATTTCCTGTTTTTTGTTCTCCCTAAAATGGCGACCTTCCTATGCGTTCTGAGCTCACTTGAAATGACTCATCCTGTTTGCAATTTGTAATAGTGATAAAATATATTCATTATGCACAAAAAGCAGAAAATTGTTCCACTGTGCACAATTATTTATTAGTCGTGTAATGCTGTGCCACCAATATTACTATGTAATATGTGTTTACATTCCATGTGGAATCATCCAAAGGTATCATGATTGCGATTACAAAGGCGTCAATATGGGTTAATAGGTATGTATGTTTTTGTCTTCATTCATCGGCAGTCAAGTCAGTGCAAATTTTTTTTTCAGTATAGTGCACTTTACAAGTAAACATGAATGGGTACCTACATAATAAAACGTCTTCAGTGACCGTTACCAGCCACCCACCAATCCTTTTACATACTATACTCCCATTCCCATTGCACACACGATATGTAATCTTGGTTTTTACAGTCAACAGTATTGGCTGTGGTGGTGGTGTGGCGGAGGAAGAACTTTGTTCGCACTATGCCGTGCCCTCGCGGTGATGTTACCATAATAACTTGTCATTAGTGAACTAATCAGAAAAAATAATTCGATTGGATTAAGTATAAAAGGGCCATCATGACCCAGACAACGGTATCATTCACTTCTTCCACTACCAAGACAAATCATCACTTTTAGAGTTTCATCTCAAACCCCACAAACAGCCAAAATGAGAACTTTTGTAAGTTTTCAGAAATAACCGAATCATGTTAGCTTGGAAGCGGCATCAGTGCAGTGTCACTGGCACTATGAGTGAATGTACAAGACTTTAATTCTTTTCTTTTTTCTATTTCTATTTATCCAACAGGCCCTTTTCGCTCTTTTCGCCCTTGTTGCCTGCGCCATGGCTCAACAACAGGAAGGCAAGCAAGATCTTCAAACCGCCGCCGCCGGTTACGGCATCGGCTACGGAGGTCTGGGATACGGGGGACTCGGAGGAATCGGTTATGGAGGATTAGGATATGGAGGAATTGGTTATGGCCGTGGAATCGGTTTGGGATATGGAGGCATCGGATATGGCCGTGGAATCGGTTTGGGATACGGAGGCATTGGAGGATTCTACGGTTAAACACCATGAACCCTTGTCAGAGTAATTTATTAACCCTCGCAAATCGCCCCAGCAGCGAGCCCAATTGGAATTCAACTCATCAAAATCAAGATAATTAGACTGATAAACTCTCTACGCAGTACCTTTTCCAAGTTCACATTTACATTTTTAAAAGGCTATGATAAAGTCGTAATAAGCGTTTAGCAATCTTTTGTTTCTGAACTTGCATTGCTTGCTCAGTGAAGAAAAGACTTGTTGTTACTGTGTTATTATTATTTTTACTGGTCTTGATTTTTTTGCTGTTTTAAATTTTTCAAGTTGTTTTTTCGTTAAACTCATTTTCATAGAGAAAAAAAGTTAAAAGAATTAAAAGAATCAATAAATTTTGAGTCTCAATTTTACGATTTTGTGTATGATTATATATCAAAAAGGTTTGAATATTCATAAGTTGACAGATGAAGAGAATGGTTAGTCATGCAGTTCCTTCAAGAAGAAAAATGCAATAGTTGATTGACTAAAGCTTGGATATATCATGCTACATGGATTACATTTAAAACGCATAACATCTACGCATAAAGTTATGCAACCTGCAACGTTCATTATTGGAAGCACTCAACTCACTACGTTCGGTATCCAATGCATCAAGTTTGTTTCTGTGCCAGTAACAAATGAAACATTCAGGCTAAATACACCTGAACCATAAAACTGACCTCCCTAAATTAAACGGTTCTCTATGTCTACATAATATTTATATAGTGGGTTAATAATGCAATCATAAGTCCTTCTACAATTTTTTCCATTAATTATAATCACGAAGATCACATCACATTAATCAACCGGAGCAGTTGCTTCCCCTGAAGTTTGGGGATAAACTTCTTAAAGCCACGCACAACAACTTTCATAAAACTTCTTTAATTTTCAAATACACTCAAAGTTTTCTTCAGAACAAGACTACTTTCGAGCTGTCACTCAAACCTTTTAAAATATATAGGTTTGGAAACTCCGTAAGCACTGCACCAAAATTGTACATTCATATCGATTTCCATTTTCTTCTGCGCTACGATAAAACTTACCTGAACCTTTAATGTTTATCCTCTTTAATTTTGGTTTAAACAGCCACAGAATACATATACTTCCGTTTGGTGGTCCGGCTCGGGTATCTCGAGATATTTAACTAACAATTAACGCAGTAATTAAAGTTATATTTAAGTTTTTGGAAAAAAGTTTTCTTCTAAAATCATGCGCTGCCTATGTACATCACTTTTTTAAATGTAACGTATGCTTAATTATGGCTTATTTGTAGTGTAAACCTGATTTTAGAAGAAAAATAATTAAATTTCACTAGCTTATAACTGCCCTAATTGGGGATCAATTTTATGAAACATCAATGTTAGGCTAAGCGCAAGCGTTTGCGCTATATGATGTAGAGTGTAAGCTACATAAATCTGAAAAAAATATGAGAGTTTACACTAACAGCGAACCGAGTCCGTAGGAGGCTGGAAAAATTGTCAATGATGGCATCAAATTAGAATTTGATTGTTGCTTTTAAGAAACGTTCAACTATTTAATAACCGACTTTTTCGTTGCCTTAATAGTTAATTCCATGGAAATGATAATTTCAATAATTCCTACTGATTTTACTTGCAAAAATATATTTGTAAACATAAATTTCATAAAACTGTATTTCTACTACTGTTTCTATATTGTTCCCATATTACTAATGGGTAATCCTAGCCTAGCATTGTATTCTAATCTCAAGCTTGACTGGGCAACTTGAAATCTGAAATTCTTAGTAAGGATACCAATTTTCTATAAATTCACTACCTTCTCCAACTAACCAAAATATTTCAGTTTCCTTTAAAATATACATTATTTCAAAATGTAGATTTATTTTAATTAAAAAATGCATTTTTGTTTAAAATATCAGTTTCCCTTAAAATCTACCTACTTTTAAATATTTAAGTTTCATTAAAATTTACAAACTTTTGTTTAGAATATTTAGGTTTCATTTGAAATATGCGTATTATTGTCAAGATATTTAAACCCCTTTAAAATTATTTTTAATTGAAATATCTTAATTTCCTGTAAAATTTACTTCTGTTTATAACATTTGAATTTCCTTTAAAGTTTACATACTTTTCTTTAAAATACCAAGACAAGAATAAATATGAATACTGTTTTTTAAATTTCTTTTGGAATTTGTGTACTTTTGTTTCTAATATTTCAGTTTCTTTTGGAATTTATGTTGACAGTTTTTTTGGAATTTATGTAGTTTGGTTCAAAATATTTCAGTTCCTTTGGAATTTATACTATTTTGGTTAAAATCATTTCAGTTTGATTTGTTTGTTTTTTTAAAGAAACAAGCAATTAAATTTTCCAATAACGCTTTCATATTAGTTGCAAATTCTCAGTTTTAAATAAACATTCAAAAATATTTTCAAGAGCACCAAAGGATTACAATATTTTTATCTCTTCTCAGAAGCAAACACTGTGTTTTCATTGAAGCGCCAAAACACTAAAGTGTTGCCGAAAACCACTCCACAATTGTACCAGGTTAACCTCAATTTGACCAAATATATAAACTTACATATTAACATTAACTTATAATTAAGCGTTTAGCTTGCTCCCACGATGACAGAAGGTCTGGCTGCACCCCTGGTTATAGTTGTTGTTAATTAAAGTTATGCTTAATTTGTTCCATACTAGAAAAATAATCCCAATTCACAACCATTTAGCGACATTTTATTAATTTTACATTTAACTAAATTTCTTGTTAACAATCGGAATTAGTAAGGAATCATGAAAATCAATCAAACTTTTTTCAAAATTCCCTTTTAAAAATTAACAAATTGAAAGAATTTCCATAGTAACATTGAACTATATATATAGATCATACATCAATAAGTGCAAATGAGATCCATATAATAGCTTCCAAAATCGCAATGTTAAAGCACACACTTTGTCATCATTGTTCACATTTTTTTGTTAAACCCTTCATGAAGGTAGATTAAAAGACTTTTGCTGCTGGAGAACATTTTATACCTAAGAAGAGTGGATACTTTGGTTGTTTTACTTCCACATAATAATAATAATATTATTATAGCCATCATTGAAATCTGAGTTAACCACCCATAAGTTTCTAAGATTATACCTGATTGAATGTTCCCTAAATCTGATTGTTTTGTTCTGTTCATAAAATTAAACCAGACAAAATCCAGTGGTAAAACACCAAGATCTATATCGTATTTACATGTTTACAATTTATGAACATTTACAAATAAGATTTCATAGAATTGACAAAATTGTCATTGTCAATCAATTGTCTTTGCACGAATAGCGCAGACCTAAACTTTCAGAGGCCCTTTTTCATTAACTTACGATTAAAGCTTACCACTATTCTGTGTACCTACCTACACACGGTTCTTAAAGTATATCGTGCTACTCTGTATCAATAACAAGATCATCAACTATAAATATTTTTGCATACGTGTTCCGTTTCGCCGTACGCAAAGATAACTCTAGAGATTGGTACTATTTTGTTATGAAGCGACTAAGGTTAATGACGCCTTCAATGACCGTTACAACATTATCTTGTTTTAAGCAAAAATGCAATGAGTTGTTGCTGTTGTTGTGATGGTCAATGATGATGTGTCTTGTAGTGACAGAGGAAGGGGATCACTAGTTTTCATATTCGTTCAATAATTAATGCATTGACACAGACCCACTATAAAAGGGTTGAGCTGACCCAGACAAAGTCATCAGTTCACTCCTATCCTCCTACAAACAAATTAGCAAAAAACATTTTCTTGAGTTTAAACTCAAACCCAATCCTTCAACATGAGAACCTTCGTAAGTTTTCTTTACTGAATCTGAAACAAATACATCCCCATTTTCTCTTTCGATGGAAACTAAAAATATATTTTTCTTTTTCTAATACAGGCTCTTTTCGCTATCTTTGCCCTCGTCGTTGCCGCCGCCATGGCCCAAGAGGAGAATAAGGATCTCCAAGCTTCCCCAAGCCTCCTCTACGGAGGAATTGGTCTTGGTAGATTGGGATATGGAGGAATCGGTCTTGGATATGGAGGTATTTGTCTCAGCATTTAAAAACAAAACACTCATAGGAGCTACTATAACTTTGTCCTCATTTAATTGATATTTGAAATTTTTTAAGGTCTTGGTTACGGGCTTGGAGTCGGTCGCCTTGGACTTTATGGAGGAATCGGTTATGGCCGTGGTATCTATGGTGGAATCTATGGTTAATTTTTCCTCCCCTCTGCTTTGCTTCATCATTGCCATGTTCAAATATCAATTAGAGACTAATTGGTTTAATTCAAATTTTCAATTTTATCCGCGCCGCTCATTAGAGTAAATTTAACTGATCAAAAATGCTCATCTTTAAAGTTTAGATCCTTTTAACCCTCTAATACAAAGCTACCTTAAAATCTTCCAACGTCGAACAGTAGAAGATTGCCATAAAATATTTAAAAATGACATTGTCTTACTAGTCCTCATCTACTATTTAGTCGGTTATAAAGAAACTTGCTTAAAGAAGAAACAAACAAAAGATATTCTAAATTTTAAAAGTCGTGAATCAAATTTTATCAAATAAAAGTTTGGTCGATTTTCAAAAATATATTACGTGGTTTTTATTGTTTAAGAAAGCATAAATTACTCATACACTATGAACATTCCATGGATTGTGAATATCAAACCATTCAACTACTTATAGGATAGTTTCTAGTATTTACCTTGTGCATAAAATACCTACCTTTTGTACCTTCATGATCTGCATAAATTGTACACAGTCACGTGGTGTCACATGGGATTATAGGATGAGTTGAATGTGATCGGGCATAATTAATGAATTCAAAGTTTAAATCATACTTCATCCAGCTAGTAGTAGCGTAATAACTCGTATTAACCCTATGTAATACAATAATATTTATCTTAATGTACCAATCTATGTGCATAAATACCTTCTTTTAAAATCGAGAGAAAAATTTCTTGCACTTCATATAATCAACTCTAAACATCGAATAAAGTCTTTTGAATCCAGGTTCAATCGAATCCAGAGAACAGAATCAATTACAGTCAACTTTGGCAAACCACATCATTTATGATTCTTATTCTAGCCATGTGTTCCTTTGGTTTTTCTTAGAAGCGTAAATTAGTTATGGCCTTTGATTTTTTAATTTACATTGTATTAACTAATACCTATGACTATAATGAATGAAATGCAAAAAAATCCAGCGATTTAAGTTACCTACGATTATAAATTGCGAATGTGAAGGCCATGGTAATAACTATGACCTTCATCAAGTTAGTTTGGATATGTTTGGTTCATTTAACTCTCAATAGATGAGTATATTCCAATAGTCTTGTTGGCTAATTGGTTGCACGCTCCATATTCTTGAAAAACGTAAAGCTTTGAACAAAAGTAGTGATGTCCAATAAATATTATTATGGTCAAAGAAAATTTAGCTACAAGATATAAGTTTGAAACTATCATTTTTACAGGTGAATAAATATGGATAAAAGAATTAATAATTATGGATCAATTTTCAAATGGCCTTGGTAGCTTGTACACCTGGAATATTTATGACTAAAATTAGATAATGTTTGATATCGAATCACACGTGCTAGCACATTGCAGATTATTGATAATGTGCACTTGATTAGTTTCAATCAAGTTAGCGTTAACATAAAGAAATGTACATTAAGGGCAGTACCTGGTTTCAGTATATAAACTTTGCCAGACTCCAGACTTTTCATCATTCACATCTCAATATCTAACGAAACTTGAAGCAAACGCTTCCAAATTAATTTGCTCCAAAGCTACTAAAGTTTTGACATAAAAACCACCATGGCAAAGTTTTTAGTTGTTTTGGCTCTGGTCTCTGCCACTGCCGCTATTGATTCCATTGGGGGCATCGGTGGAATTGGCGGTGTCGGAGTGAGCAAACAGATTAGCACTGTAGGTTCCAGCATTGGTGGGGGTTCACTGGGAATTGGAAGCGTAGGAGTTACCAGGCAAATCAGCTCTGTTGGCACCTCCATTGGTCATGGTGGAATTGCTGGATTGGGAG
>JAQIXX010005230.1:0-14392 GCA_034700605.1 Willowsia nigromaculata | reverse complement strand
TCCCATGGTGAGAACTGTGTGGAAAGGTTTAGGCTGCCGGTTGTCTCGAGCATTTATGTCGCATCCAAGAGAAAACAAAAATTCGATAGCATCCGCATTTCCATACAATGCTGCACTGTGAATGATTGCCTTTCCATCATTTTCCACTCCCGAGGGATCTGCTCCAAATTCAATGAACTTCTCCAAAATTTGCTTCCTTTGAAGTCCAACGACAGCTTAGCAAACACTGTTGTACTCTCCCATTCTGAAATGTTGAAACCTTGGTAATACGAGCTGCAATTAGTACATCAGTTTCAAGGTCAACCATGGTCAATTTTTATTGAGCCTGAAGCGCTGTGTGTCCTCTCTTGTTAGTAATCAGAAGAACATCTCCACATCCATCCATCAACAATTCACTGAATCGATGAAAGTTCTCAGAACAAAAGTAACCTGCCGCACATATGGCTACACTCTTTCCACCTTCATCAACTCCTCTTGTGTTGGCACCTTTCCACATTGAATATTCTAACAATCTCAGATGCACTTTCCACATCAGTGTGGGAGTTCTACTGCATGAAGGTTCTCTTTCTTCAAGGAATGCAGGGTCAACTTTCAGCAAATGTTTCAATATCTGAATTTTTTCATTAGCACTTCCTCCGAATCATTTAAGCTATTTTGGGTGCAGCGCTGAAGCAGACCCTTCAGTCCAAATATGTGCTCAGGTAACTTGTCTTGATTCTCGTCAACATGTTTGGTAAAGTCAGCTTCAGAAACGGATTCAGGGTCATCATGCAAGTGAGCTTAGATTACGTGCAGATTCCCGTTTGTCTTAAATAAGTGCACAGTATTAAGTTTTGCTTGCTCACAAATGTCGTCAATGTGTTCAACTGATTCAAGGACAATGTAGTGTGCAATGAGGTTTTCAGCTTGACTGAAAGATTTGTCGACTCGGTGGCCTTGTGTGTATTCAAATAGCTTGGGAAGGCTGATGTTAAGAACAACAAAAATATCGAGACATTCTACTTTAAGGACTTTGGTGTCAATTCTGCGTCTTGTTGAAAGTATTCTAGGAATGTACACCAATGGTAATTTTGGTTCATTGTTTTAAGTGTTCATCAGCAGTCTATGGTGTGTATTTATAGCCCTCATTTAATGATTATGAAAACTGACTGGCAAGATAATGTGTGTAAGTGTGGTGTCAATCACAAACCTAATTATCGTTATACGATAGTAATTCTACATCATTTCATACTAGGCAGAATGTGATAACTCACTAAATACAAAATTTGGTATTAAGTTAATATCTCGTCTCTCGTATATTGAAAACGTTATATGCCAGTACATGATGGTATTTATCATTGAAACATATAAAATTGCCATACAAGTTCATAAAAGCATTTTCTTGTCCGATGACATGCACCTCAGTTTAATTTACCACCCAGGGTTGATTGTTTACTATTCGAATTCATAGAAACTAGCCTGAAGGATCCTTACTGACAACTTGTACTAAAGTATTTATGCAAACAAATAAACTTTATCCTTTATAGAATGTATTCCAAAAATTAAAGGAGCCCAAAAATGTTCCTTCTTGCTGCCTATTTCAGTGCTATTGGAATCTTATTACATCTATGACATCACAAAGTCATTCTGAGCGTTACAAATATTTTCATTAACCTGCTGATAAGCGGATATCAACCATAGATTATCAGTAAATGTAACTTCGGCAAATATCCACATTCAATGCCACAAGTACACCCACTAATTTCCAATAGAAAAATCATATGCCTCTCCTTTAAAGCAGTATCATTATGAAAGTGTTCACATTATCTCGAATACTTGAAAAGGTTAGCTCTTTTTAAAAAAAATGCTTTGCAGAATTCTTTAACAAGTTTCAATGATGTCTTAAAGTGGACTTATAAACATTTTCTTGGCCAATAATTCTGTAAGTCTCACAAAACTAGTTCTTACCCACAGGCAGTTCTCTCTCCCCATCCAGCTCCACGGTTAATGTCTGACTTCCGTAAATAAGTTATTCCCTAGCGCAGTTTTATTTATTCTCCTTCGTCTCAGTAAAATTCCATCGGCCCAATCGAGAAAACGAAAGACGTAACACCTCAAGCTTACCACTTCGTTTTTATTCAGTTAAAAGTATGACCCAGAATTTGATTTCAAGTAATTTTAAAAACTATCTTCGTATTAAATATCAAGATTTTCTATTAGTAATAAAAGTACAAATAACGTATAAAAAGTATCAAATAAATGTTTGACATGTTTAATAAAATTTGTGTCCTCGCAGTAAATCGAATATGGAAACAAGATAGCAGTTTCAGATTATACGTACATATATTACGTAATCAACCTCATGACAATGACTTCTGCAAGATTTAGGTTTATAGATCCAAATATATTTTTTGACAGTGGAGAACCCAAACCTTCATGGATTCCATCCAACATTATGGGGCAAGGTTTAAGTTTACAAAATCACAGTAGTTTGAGTATACAACTAGTACCACCATACCGCAAATTACCCAATCAATAGCAAAATGCTGATTGTATAGTTTACAATATTTGCGTAAAGATTCGATTTTGTGGCGTTTTCAAAAATCGCAATTCCATAATGAAAATTTAGTGGCTCTTGAGCTTTGATTAGCCTTCTCCATATTTGAAAAGCTGAATTTTTATGAAACTGCAAATCTAACTGACATTTACCACCCCAAAAATGGCGCAACAATAGTTTACTATTTTCATAACATTCAGTTGTCATTGGTAAACTTTCAAAGATTGCAATGCAAGTGACACTCCCGATCGACACAAACATGAGATACAACTCAATTGGAAGAACTTTTGGGAACTTGATGACAACAATTTTACAAACAATCAGAATTATTGGTCCTGTCATCATAAAAACTCCTGCAATATATTTTAATGGTTGATGCACGACCTTAAAAATACACTGAATTTGCTGATACTGAAATATGACGTGCATTCCTGCAGAATTCAATTTAATTCTGCGTAGACACTCATTTACTGTGTTGGTAAACGCCATTATTATTACAAGGTTTATTGCAAAGCTCCTGGATGCTTCTAAAGTGCACCATTGCACAAGAATATATTTGAAGGCTAGTAATCCATATTTCTGTTGAGTTGTAAGAGGCCAGTCTAAGGTCACCAGTGTGAATGGATCAAACTCAAAGTATATTGCAAATGGAGCCAAAAGTGTTCCAACGACAATAAAAATTATAACCAGGGCGTATGTCATAATTCCCAATATGTCTGCAGATTTGTCTCCGTTGAAGGCTTTTGTAATTTCTATGATTTTTAGAACAAGCTCATTAATGAAATTTTACGGTTTCAATGAGATTCTATTAAAAGGGGTTACCTTTTTTGAGCAGATGTGTCTGTTTCAAGCTCATGTCACTTCTTCTAAAGTATTTGTCGTGAAAAGTTTCTAGTTCACTCTGAAACTTGAATAGCATGTTCGAGCTTACAATGTATTCATCCGCATGCGAAATACAAACGAAATTAAGGCCGAGACACAAAATAGCACAGAAAATGACGTACAATGTAACAACGAACCCAATTAAAGGATTTGCCTTTGGATTGAATAAGAATTTTAGAAGTATACTTGCGCTAAATAGAAAGAGAGTGGCAAAAGCAGAAAAAGAAGAGTACAATGGAATCAGTTTTTGCTGGTTTCTCTCCACGACAAATCCCATGATTTTACGATCTGCATGAAATGAATACCTATACAAGACTTTGTTGTAGAATTTCTTGCCGAAATCTAAAGCGTTCCATATCAAAGGGGACGCCATTTCACCAAAACTTATTGTATTGTCTGTAAGAGAAAGTTAATTTTTAAAATCAGAGACACGTAAAAGTTATAAGGCTTTAGTATGCTATTAGCTTACTGTGCCTTGCGCTTACAGTGATATTATATGCTTTAATAGAAAAGTGCCTCAGTTGGCAAGAAAAATTTGATAAATTTTACAATTTAGTATCTCATTATTTTTTAAATGAACAATTTTATTTAAAGCAAAGATAAAAGAACTACCTAATTAAAAAAATTTATAATAGACCTAATCTCAAACATGTTTTATCAAATCATAGATTTATGGCTAAGAATAAGAATCAAATATTTATGATCCAATGTCTTATCCGAGATGATCATATAACTTATGGAACTCAGTTTATTCATAACAATGGATAACATGAACTGGAAATTAATATTTTATTTGAAAGAAGATATTTATATTTAATTTCTATTTTCAAACCGCTCTTCAGATTAGTGGAGCCATCTTTTTTTGGATCAGAAGGTGGATTGTGTTATATTTCCGTAAAATAGTGCTAAAATTGTTTACGTATGAGTATTTGATTAATCAGCAATATCATTCAAGTGAATGATTTCAAACAAGTTGACAAGAGAATGCAATTGGCATAATCACAATACATCATCGACACTTCTGAATCGTCTCATGTAGCCCCAGTACATTCCCCTTTTCAGTTTTATCGTAAATTATAATTTACAATTATCACCATCAACCACTATCAAAAATAATCTCCGTTGAAGCATTGGATTTATGCATGACTACGAGTAATGTAAGCGCTTTTAAATAAAATACTTCAAAATCTGAATCTACA
This sequence comes from Willowsia nigromaculata, assembly GCA_034700605.1. Taxonomy (NCBI): domain Eukaryota; kingdom Metazoa; phylum Arthropoda; class Collembola; order Entomobryomorpha; family Entomobryidae; genus Willowsia; species Willowsia nigromaculata. Next base: position 9,775 of record JAQIXX010005230.1, on the reverse strand, counting down.
ATTTGGAGGAAACCGTTTTTTCAACACTTGATACCTTTTTAACTTTATTGCACTTACAAAATGTTCTTTAACTGATTAAAATTATTATCCCTAAACATTAATAGCAATTTTTATCATAGCTCGAATTACATTCGTTTCCACTTGCTATCAGATATTGATTTAGTGCTTAAAAGAATTATTAATATCCTATCCAGAGTTCTTGTCATGACATAAGAATCTACAGTGTAGATTAGATATTGTTGACCTACAACAAAGGTAAAAACTACTTATTGCTGAGTTAAGTTCGGGGTTTGCACTTGGAAAATATTGTACATTGAAGTGTCAAATTAATGGATGGCTTTGAATAGTGTATGCACTATGCACTTTACCATGCTTACAAGCAAGCAAGGTAGCAACAAGGTAAGGGTATAAATTTGATGACCTCCAAATGGCTTGAAATTTGGCATGAAGAATACATATGGACTCCTGAATGGCTGTGCGAAATTTCTAATCTCAACGCTCAATAGTTTAGGAATAATTGGCTAATCAATTTTGGAAAAATTGGATACTGTTGGGTCCCGAGTCATGAATGTTGGACAAAAGTGAGTGCAGTGTAATAAAATCCGTTTCTTGCTGTTCTGCTTTACCTAGTTACTTGAATGTGTACACTGTACGCTGCTTGCGTGTATGCATACATACAAAAAAATTGAAGCAAGTGCATGCATCCACATTTGTACATACAAAAACACATTTTTTGGAAATCAAATGAGCATTTTTCTCGATGAACAATGTCGGACCCTACAGTATGCAATTATTCTAAAATTGATCATTCAATTATTCCAAAACTATTGAGCGTTGAGATTAGAAATTTTGCACAGCCATTCAGGAGGGTATATATACTCTCCATAACAAATTTCAAACCGTTTGGAGGTCATCAAATTTATACCCTTACCTTGTTAGTTTTAACAGTTGGCAATATACAACATGAATATATAAAATGTATACTTAAAAATCCAAATTTCGGCTTTTAGTTTCTTGAATTAAAGGAGCAATTTTTTATACAGCGCTTCAGATTCTTTAAACAAGATGCAAAGATATATTATTCCTACACTCTTACAAGCAATTATTTAAATTGTGGAAGACAAAATACAATTCTTCGGATTTGGATTGATAGACTTTTTAAATGAAAATTTTACAATGAAAGTTCACTCCACATTCGCAATAATTTTCCAATTGCTGAAGGTTTTTACTGTAACTCGAGGCTCTCCATCTGGTTCACTTTTGGATTCCAAATGTGTACTCAAATCCATTTTCAGAGAACAATCTGACTATTCTGATAGTGGCACAGTCTATCTGTCTGGTCTTGATTTCATTCAAAACTATTCCCAGTACTACAGCTGTTTTAAATCATCTAGTTACGCCATTTTGGCGTATCAAAATGTGACCTTTACTTTTATGAATACTTATCCATGGAAAGATACAAAAGTGCTAGAAAATATAGTACAGTTGATTTCATTACAAAAACATGGTGGAACTTCCATACTTGAAATTGCATTTGGATTCATAAAGCAGTCTGCTTACAGCAACAAAACAAACATTTTCTTTGAATCTGTTTATTCAGGTATTAGTCCAAAGGAAAACATATTCCGGCTACGACTACCATCCCAGTTCTATATACTTCATGTGGTATCCTTCAAAATATCAGCATCAGAAAATAAATTAATGTACTTCACCTTACCAAATTCCTATCCATACGTAAATATTGTCATTGTAAATCTAGAAGGTTTTAAGAAACCAGCGAAATTTTACTCCGTGTGTTTTACATGCCAGTTAGAAGACGAGGAATTGACAAAGAAAAATATCTATGAAAGATATCTAAGGCTAACCATCTTAAAACCTGATATGAGAACACACAAGCAACCAACCACATATAAGCCCAAACTTATAAACAGCAAGCTAAATAATTTTGGCTTAAAAGTATTAGATCATGTGGAAATAAATTTAGCTATAATGTGCTATGGATATAGAAATGGATTACAGTCGGGTTCAAATAGTATGCCGTATGTTGATTGTGTAAAAGCCGAAATTTTGAATGCCGTGAATTGTACTTCAGCAAAGTGCTCAGGAGTTGTTGATAAAAACTTAAGGCTGACTGCATCTCCAAATATCTATCTTTATTCAGATCAAAAAACTTCTGGCTATTTTATACCATATGTTTCTGACTTTGATGGTCTTGAATTCGTCACTATTCTTGGAATAGGAGAAGCAAGTGGAAGAGGCAGAGTAAACTTTTCATCTCTCATGAACCCATTTCCTCAGATTGTTTGGATTCTTTTTGTATCACTTATGTTTACGACCATCCTTATCTTGAATATCGGTCAATCAAGTCCATGGTGGATATGGCTTGTTTCTGAAGCATTTGAAAATGGTCCAGAAATACGGAAACTTGTGAATTTACAAAATTTCGGATTGGTTTCAATTTGGTTGTATGCTTTGATATTGCTACGAAACTTTTACACGTCATCAATATACTCTTTTCTTACTGTTTCTCCAAATCCAGAGAAACTACCAAGATCATATGAAGATTTTATTGAGAATAGTTCTTGTCATCATTTGGTTTTGACAGGAGCTCTTCTTGCTGACCTTGTCCTATCTAATTCCCCATGGCTCCCAAGTCTTGATATGAAGCGTGTAAATGGAAGAAGTTTGCTGGAAAATTTGAAATTTCTTACACCCACCATATTATTTGGCAGAACATTTGTGAACCAGTTTACGAAAACTGATGCGAACATGGAATGCTTGAGTTCAGATAATATTCAAAGCTATTACAAAATACCAAAAGTTAAGGTAGAAAAGTTAAAGTGCAGCATTTCTTCGAGAATATACATGTTTTATACTATGAAAGGTATGGATACAATTAACGATTTAAGGATGAGAGTACCTGTTATGTCAATATTTGCTCGCAGAAAGATCGTAAAGCAACATAAAGCTAATGGGCGTACTTTCACACACAATTTATTTTGGCATTTCCTGCAAAACGAGTTTTATCTAGAGTTGATTACAAGAAAGTTAGGACAATTCGTTGAAGGTGGATTTATAGGTTTATATAAAGAGCACTCTGATGTTAAAAATCAGAGAGACAGTTTTATTAAGACAAATATTGCAGAGGGATTTAACTCAACATGGAATTTCTATAGTCTTGCGTTACAAGCTATAGGATATGAATCCAGACGAAACAGTCAATTCACAAATTATGTGGAAGAGAACAATGCAGATTTAATTGTAAAGCTTGAATATTTGCTTGTTGTTCTTTTACTTTACTTTGTTCTGAATTCTCTGGCTTTGGTAGTGTTTGTTGTTGAAATAGGAAGGAAAAGTTTATTCAAAATATTGGTAATTATGGGTTACAAAATTGGTTTTGTGCAGTTTCAAACTTTGCATTGCTGGAACTGACGCATTCACATTTGTAAGCATTCTAGAATGCACGAAATGAATAGAGTATTTACCATCATATTGTAAACAAAAAAGTCGATTGTTTGATTGATTGCCTACCTGAAAGTAAGGTGTAGTACATTATAATTAGTAACCCAACCTGATACGTAGATATGCCGAAAATTGTTCTGATCCAAATTATGCTGCATAGTTCTCAAGGAACATGAAATACACGTAAATTATTTATAATCAAATCTTGTATCAAGTATTATCTTCTTTACAGAAACATGAATTCATAACTTTTGCATTTCAATGGCATAATCAGGAAGTGTAATATATCCTTCTAAGAATTACAATTAGATTTAACAATTTATATTTATAAGGAGTTACGTAATATTTTTGAATACCTTGTATATTTTAAACACATTTAAGCGTATATGATTAATTTGATTGAAATTAAATTTACTCTAAAATCCAAATAACTAACACGCAGTTGCATTTGAATAGAAATTCCATTCATATCTTATTCGTTATACGTTTCTTGCACAAAATTGTATTGCATCTTCCGGGTAAGTACGTAAGAAACGCAAACGGTTTGTTGATGTTGCTGACATGTCATTTTTCCGCATTTGAAGAAAAGTAGTCCTGAATTTTTAAAATTAACCTTACTTGTCCCAAAACCTTTTAAAGTAGCTGTGTGGTCATGCTGATTAAATAAAATTTTATATCAAAACGTTCAATATTTTTTTATCATAGATACGCAATAAAAATGTGTTGCATAAACATCGACACTTTAATAGATTAAAGCCAAATTCGAGTAATAATACTCATCAGAAACTTTTCAAATCATATTTGCATATTATATTGTACAGTTCGCTGGCACTAAATTTATTTTTGCATTTTGAAGTGGTAGGAACGATTACAAGTGTTTTTCGCAAACCTAATCTGGTTGAGACTTTTCAAAACCCTTTAATTTATACATAAAATATTGCGATTTGAGGACGACAATCTTGTGCTCAATAAACTCTACCAATATTACTAAATATTTAGACAAAAATCATTTAAAAGAATACGTGATCTAAAAAATATAAAACAATATGAAAACGTGTTCTATTTACGTTTGCTGTACCCACATCCTTGAGCTCATCACTGTTTTTATAAACTGTAGTTTGTGTTCACCTTCTAATTCCAAATGTCTATTAGAATCCATTTTTACAAGACAAACCGACAATGTCTACAGTGGTACAATCTATTTTTCTGGTCTCAGTTTCATCCGAAACTATAAACAATTCCATGACTGTAATAACACAGTTCTTGTTTATAAAAATGGGCCTTTCCCCTACACCAATATCACTTCCTGGAGCAATACAAAAGTTCTAGAAAATATTATATCTCTAGTGTCATTGCAAAAACATGGAATGATGGTCATATTTGAAATATCATTTTGGCCTATGAACCTACCAGCTCTTAATGGCAAGCACAGGGGGCAACTTTTTCGTTTGCGGCTACCATCTCAGTACTACAAAATTTATATTGTATTCTTCAATTCAACAGTACTAAGTAATTCAATCACTTTACCGAAATCATACCCTTACACAAATATTGTCTTTGTCAGTCTTGGAGATTTCTCGTCTCCATTTAGAATCTATTCAGCATGTTTTACGTGCCCAAAAAACGACCAAGGAATGTCGAAAAGGTCAATACACAAGGGTTATCAAAGAGAAATTATGTTGATGCCGTCAAGAAAACTCATCAATCTAAATGTAAAAGTTTCTGAGATGTTTGACAGCATTAAACTGAATAATTTCGGTTTACAAGAGTTAGGCAACAAAATCGGTAGTCTACTCAAAAGTTGTTATGGATACAAGAGTCTCAAAAAATACACAAACGGAAATCTAAACAATATGGCGTACCCCGTTTGTCTTCGAGCCAAAATACTTGATGCTGTGAACTGCACAACGATGTTGTGCTTAGGAGCTTTGAATACCAACTTATGGATGAGTTCATCCCCAAATATCCCTTTAAACTCAGCACAGAAAAAAACGGGCGTTTTTATACCATATGTATCTGATTTTGAGGGTATTGAGTTTGCTACAATTCTTGGAATCCAGGAAACGGTTAGAGGAGGCAGGGTAAATTTGAAATCCCTTATTAACCCTTTCTCTAAAGTTATTTGGATGCTTTTGATATCAACAAGTGTTATCACTCTAATTATTTTAAACACTAACCAATCACATTACTGGTTGATCTGGATTGTATCAGAGGCTCTAGAAAATGGTTCAGATATACGAAAACTCATAAACAATCAAAATATAATTTTGATATCAATTTGGTTATTCGGGTTGATTTTACTAAGGAACTTTTACACTTCATCGATGTACTCGTTTCTTACGGTCTCACCTACTCCAGTTGGATTGCCAAGGTCATTCGATGACTTTCTTGATTTTGAATCAAATCCATATCCAATAGCGCCTGGAACATTAATAGCTGAATTTCATCTTTCTTATCTATTTTGGTACAATTCCATGAAAAGCAAACGAAAAAATGGAAAAGATATACTTAAGACTTTAAAATTTCTCACAATCGATGGTTTAAGCCCAGTAAGCAGGTTCATGAAAGCCAATGGAACTCTCGCATGTGTTGGTTATGAAGAAATTGGCAAGATTTATCAAATGACCAAGCAAGAAGCACAAATATTTAAATGTAATGTGGCTTCCAGAGTCTACACATTTTATACTTCGCTGGGCATGGAAAGTACAAATGATGTGAGAACGAGAATGCCTGTTTTGCAAGTATTTGCTGGGCGGAGAGTTGTTAAACCGATGCAAACTAATGGTCAGGTGTTTACGCATAACAAGTATTGGCATTTTCTTCAAAATGAATTTTATGTGGATATTCTCACCAAAATTTTAGGACAGTTTATTGAGAGCGGGCTAACAGGCTTGTACAGAAATTACCATGATATTTTAAGGCAGAAAAATAGTTTTATTCAGGCAAACAACGCAAATGGATTAAACTTAACCTGGAGTTTTTATAATCTTGCGGCAAATGCAGTACACGGGACAAGAGAATTCAATCACGACTATGGGGAAGATACTGAAGTAAATGCAATTGTAAAGTTTGAGTATATATTAGTTGTTATGATACTTTACATAGTACTTAATATTCTTGCTTGTGTCATTTTTTCATATGAAATTTGGAGGAAGAAGCACACACTGATTTGTTACTGTATTTAAAATTGTCAGTATAACCAATGCAAATTATTCCCAAAAGCGAATTTCAAATGTATTCACCTATCTTATTTGTATGTTTTGAAGAGCTAAAAAAAGTTTGTGCGGTTTACGAATAAAATATTTAAGATGTACAAAGTAATTTCCATTAAAATTTTTTATTCAATGCAGTTCGCTCGCATTAATGTAAAACGATTTACATTTCATTTATTTCGCTTATGAATTATGATTTGAATTTCTTTAATTTCTTTAATATTTTGTGAGCTTTGCTTAGCAACTAGAAAATAAGTTGGTATGGAGCTCGTAAAATATTGTTTCAAAGTTGTTATAACCACGATACTGGCACATAGCAGCTCCAATATAAATGTCAGTACTGCTACAATGATGCACAAATTCCAAAGAAGGAACAATTTCCCAATTCTTCCACTAATCTTCAGAGATTCAATCTCAACTCTTTCCTCTGCAAACTTTGTTGGATTTATCACCTTAGAACGATCCTGCACCCGGGATGAGTGTGACAAAGCTATCAGCTCATTCCACCATCTTTCAAATATTCCAGATTCAAAGAACCGTTGAAACTTGTCAAATATTATTTCCTCATTTGGTGGGAGAAACGCGTAATGAAAGCTATTCGCTGGCAGCAGTTCTTTTCCAATATGGCAGCGTTTTTCTTTCCCAATTCTTGGAGATTCTTTTAAAAATTTAATCGCTCTTGATGCAATATACATTACACTTGGCCAGTCATGAAAATAAGCAATACGTGAATTCCCAGTTGCAAGCTGCTTTGAGACTAAACTATAATTATCTTCAAACATTAGCAAATAGTTTGCCTTGAAGATATCGAAAGGATTGTATCGTCTTGTCACAAGTTGTTTTGCACTATCCATAACAATCTTGAAGGGATACAGCAACGAGTAATTTTTCTCATAGAGTTGATCAATGGTATCGAAATATTTGATTCCAGGCGGTTGAATGACCAAACTTGTTATTTGACCTTGATAACTATTTGATAATACGAGACCACCAAACATCCAAATATTTAAGAGAAACACTTTTCTAGATTTATAGGTTATTTCACTTTCACCGGCAGAATATAATCCAGCAATTAATACCAAAACTGTACTCGTAAATTCAAGATCACTTTTTATGAACACCAAAACACCGGATATTGCAAAAAATACTAAAATAGACAACCAGCAATACGCATCAAATGGTCCTGTAAACATGCTTAGATGCCAAATGGACTCATATTCACGTTTCAAAATATCACAGTATGCAAAATTCATTGGCATATTGTAAGTTACAACAATTTTTGGAAGAGTTTTGTTCACGTTTCTTCTTTTCCAATGAATATTCCAAGCAACTTCAACAGCTTGTTTGTCAGTCAGAGGCAAATCCAGATACCAAGTGAATTTTCCAATCATAAATGGCGAGAAATAGCCCAGGTTGTAGGGAGGTAATGAAAAAAGTGTGGCGTTGAGTGTTTTAGCCACTTCATTCGAAAATAACAGCAGAGGAATAAAGTAATCTTGTTTTATACTATGGATATATCTAAAGCTTGGATACGTTTTGCATACGTAATCTAATCTGTATTGTGGGACCCCATAAAAGGACAAGTTTATATATGTTTTAGATTTTTCAGCGGAAGAGAGGTAGGAATGGATAACAAAGCATATTAAAACTTTATATAAGAACCTGTTTTTAGCCATTGCGGTAATTGTCTTAACCTTTGAGTACTCCTGAAAGGAATTAAAACTTCTTTTAATTTGGGAGCAGTTAAAACTTTAAGTTCCTAATTTGGGTACACTGCTGCAAACACGACTGTATTCTTCAAATGTGAATGCTACATTGAAAGTATTTAAATGTTTTTCATGCTTATTTACATGTCCAACTTCTTAAAAGAATAATTGATTCTGAATATGTATCTAGCCAACAAACTGTTTATCAAATATGAGAATATTGAGTAAATACTTTCTCTAGAAATACCATGCCATAAATAATTTCACTAAATATTTGCTAGGCACGTGGCAGTTTTTAATAGATTTCTGTTGACACACAGATAAAGGCTATTTTAAACTGCTTTGGGAATTCTCGGCGTTCTGCTCATCATGCTGGATAATTTTTGTGCGGTTATTTTTGTTCCTTATGACATTTTATAACACCATTAATTTCCAATGTTACGCAGCAAAAAACTTACACCTAACAAAAAAACACCTGGTTGATTTGTATTAAAACGCGTTGACATTACTTACGAAAACGAAATGGGAAAGATAATACCAAATAAGACAACGCGTGTTGCTAATCTGCGATGTCGTTTTGATGTTAGATGGTGTAAGCATTGCAGGCAGTAAATGTGGGAAATTTGTCCAGTTTGCTTGTAATATATCTTGTAACACATAATGTAGGAAAGTATTACTTAATTAGGAAATGTCATGCAGTTCGGCTTTGCTGTCTTAACATGTAAACCTGAATTTATACAATCACTAATTCACTTTGTTTGGTAAAACCAATATTGAATACTGCATGACAGGTACAATTTTATTAGCTTCTATAATTTAAAAAACTAAAACAAAGAATTACACTTATAAATCTTTTATTTTAACAAGCGGCAATATTGGAGTTATGCAAACAGAATGTCGATGTTAAAGCAGCACTTCCAATAATATGTGTAGAAAGTTGAGACTCCAAGAATACACTTAGGTGAATGTGTGTATTTTATTGACGGAAGGGTATTCTCCTTTGATAATTTGAATTGTGCCAATATTTTTAATGAATAATTAAATTGTTTAATGAGCGTTTTTACCACGTGTGTTTGCATTACGTCTTCAATACAGCAATGCAAAAAAACATGAGTGGAGTGTCACGCAGCTGAATACATTTACTTCAGTAATTTTAGCCAACCCCTTATTTTCTCTTCATACTGTGCCTTTTGAAGTAACTAGGAAAGAATAAATACTATTTTTATTTATAATCAATAACAGAAATAAATAATTGCGAATATATTGAAATACTATTAAACGTAGAGGTGTGTCTCTCAGTGAATAAAATTATTTAACGGTATTATTTATTTGAATAATGCTTCTGAAAAACATGCAAGATGGTCAACCACACAACAACCTTTATGTTCACCTTTG
>JAQIXX010005229.1:0-14392 GCA_034700605.1 Willowsia nigromaculata | reverse complement strand
ATTTTTTCATTATGAAAGATTCCTCGAGAAATTTGAGGCTGAAGTGGTGCCTAGAGCTTGGGTGAAAGATGTTCCAAACAGTAATAAGCCTTCTGTTCCCAAAGTTGGGAAAGACTTTTGCTCAACAATTCAACAGCATTTTCCTGGCTCCATTACTCAACAATTTGGGTTTGAAGAGTATCTCGAAAAGTTACAAAAATGTCCAATTGGAGAGGTTCTCATCACCCGTGCTATTAAAGACTACACGTTTAATATTAAACAGCTTTTCAAAAGCATGAACAAAAATTATGAGAATGAATTCTCCAACTCGTTCCTCGGTGCTTCAAACTCAAAACTCAGTCCGGCATTTTACGTGAATGCAGTGACCACTCATCAAAATGGGATGCTGGTCGCATATCTCCTGGAAAAGGAACGATGGAGCCAAGCCGAACTGTCATGCAACTCACATTTAATTCCCAATTCCATTGTGAAAGTTGATAATCTCACAAACAGTCTTATTCAGCTAAAGACTATCCTCAAATCCCAAAAGTTAATGGGAGCCGTTAACTTGGAGGAAACATCATCATTTTACAAGATCCCGATTTCAGACTGCTCGTATATTGAAAACAGTGGAAATTTTATAGTGCGAATCCAAATTCCTGTAACAAGGAAAGGATTAGCGCCTTCACTCTACAAGTTGGAATCGATTCCGTTTATATTTGATGATGACAAGGGGAATGGCCTGAATAGGCAACTTTGTCGAATCCGTGCAGACCCAAGGACCTTCATTTTCGATAAAACATCAGGAATCCTTCAGACATCCAAGTGCAATCCCATGTTGCCCCTGTGCAAACTTGAAAATTTTGCAAGTAGCGAAATCGTCAACCCCTGCATTTCATCTATATTCACGGAATCCATGGAAGGAGTGAAAAAGTTCTGTGAAATGGACTGTATTCCATGGCGAGATGTGAAAGATGGGTTGAAAATGCTTCCGGCTTTCCATCAAATGAAACCTGACACATGGCTTGTCACTGGACATCCCCTCACAGGGGTCGCCATCAAATGTCAGGGTAAACAAGATAAAATATTGGAGCATCCGGAGATTGGCGCTTTGGAAATCAAGCTTCCATGCAGTTGCTATCTTGCCTACCACACGGATTCATATTATCCCCAGTCATCATGCGAAGATGACATTGATCCTGCGGTGAAGCATATCCTACCTGCGCATTTCATTAAAGATGAGAAATTGCAAATGTTTGTGTCGGCTCCTGCAGATTTTAACAAAATACCAGAACCGGATTATGTGGTTAGTTCTCTCGTAGGAAAATCTTTTGAAGGTATAGGAGCTCAAACGTCAGCTCATGTGTCTGAGGGTGGGAGCAATAATAATGGTGACGACAGTTCGTCAGGAAGTGGTGCCTTCATTTGGGTGGTGTTTGTGATTCAGTTGATTATTTTTGTCATTCTGGCGGCCGTAGCTACCTTCAAGTACGTGGATCGAAGGAGGAAACTAAACGCATTTAGTAAAGAACGGCTTGTGTATAATGTGTATCCTTCAGCAAGTAACCCGAATTTAAGCTCGTCCACATCTTCCGATACTTATCCTTACACGAGTCAGAGATCAAGCATAACTGAAAATAATCTCAATATTATGTAAAAAAGCTCGTTATTTTCATAAGTCAAGAATACTTTGTATATAGCTAAGATTTTAAATACACAATAAGGTTATTTATGCACATCCAACAATTGCAAATAAGTTCTACATCATTAGCTCTCTCTAAAGAAATTAAAAGATATAAAAAAATTGCAAGAAATAGAGACGCCTTAAATGACCTTCTGCCTGTAAAAATATGCATCATGTATATAATTTGACTTGGCGTTTCAAAACTTTCATGTAGGATGTCAACTGTCAACACTCGATAATTTTAGGTCTTTCGGAATGTCTCTCGTTATAAGAAACAATGTTTTCGTTATAACTTCATGAATTTGATTTTTGTAATGTAGATATTTAGTTAGTTTTTATAACGTTCATATTTAAGAATCATGCTGATATGTAATTATTGTTTCTTCGAAAGTAATCAATGGATCACGAATAAAAAATGTTCAATCTTAAAGTTAAAATTAAGCTTCATCTTTTGACTTGGCAAAAACATCACAATTCTCATAATGCCCCACACATTCGAAAAGCTGGTGGACAAATGTCGCCCTCTACTCCAAAATCATAAACTTGTTGTCTATGCACGCATGAAACAAAGCCCATCGAAAGATGTAGTTGACGCCCTCTAGCCGCAATGGCAGCATCCAAAAACAGGGTAGCATGCCGCTTTTCTGCCGCAAAAGCCATGTTGACGGCTAGACGTCTCATTCCCTTTCTTACTGCAGGACTTACACCAGTGTGGATGGTTGAGTAGTGCTGTGTGGATTGAGGTTGATTATCTCTTCAGATTTAATTAATTTAGTCGTAAACTAAAAAAAAATTCAAAATGGTGAATCACAGGATTCCTATGGTCAATAGGAAGACTTATGTCACTCCTAGAAGACCGTTCGAAAAAACTCGGTAAGTGAATTTATTCCTGAACAACATGACATGTTCCGAACTCAACCAGTACTGGCAACTGAGGTTGGGGATGATGGAAGGTCGAAGGTGGAGGTGCATTTAAATAGAAGGGCATACCATAAGCCACTGCATGATTGTTTGATTACTGTGCTAATTAGCACGGTTTCGAACTTTCTTGTACGCTATGGTGTATTTGAAAATTATGGATTGTTGAAGGTGCTTAGAGGTAAGAAGCGGAAGAGCTTTTTTAAGATAACGCCTTCAAGTGAAAAGGGGTGGAAAGGGGATAATTTGAGTGAAGGGTGTTGCCAAAATAATTTACAATATTTTAATTTAGTTTTGTATTATTTTTTTTAACTATTTAGTTTGGATCAAGAATTGAAGATCATTGGAGAATATGGACTCCGAAACAAGCGTGAAGTATGGAGGGTCAAGTACACTTTGGCCAAGATCCGTAAAGCTGCCCGTGAGCTGCTGACCTTAGATGAGAAGGACCCTAAGCGTCTTTTCGAAGGTTTGTGCAAAATAATATAATAATTAAAAATTAGTGGAAGGTTGAAAGCATGTTCCCGTCGTTAGAAAACTTTTAAAATGATGATCACCCAACTGACACCTCTTGTATGAGGCCGTACCATAATGATTCAAATTTACCTTAACGTTTCTGATAAAGCATAATTTTGGGATAATTGACCTTTCGAAACATTAATGAACCTCAGCGCATGTGTGTAATAATGTTTATAATTGTTTATTTACAGGTAATGCACTCCTCCGTCGTTTAGTCCGAATTGGAGTATTGGAGGAAAGCAAAATGAAGCTCGATTACGTGTTGGGTCTCAGAATTGAGGATTTCTTGGAACGCCGTCTTCAAACTCAAGTGTTCAAGCTCGGGTTGGCCAAATCTATCCATCACGCCCGTGTCCTTATTCGTCAAAGACACATTCGGTAAGATAGTTAATCTCATTTGTCACAATTACCCCAGGTTCTTGCGATATTTATCTTTTGTGATCTTATTTGCACGAGTTCAAGTGGCCTGGCAAACTAATTGATTGGTCAAAGTGACGGAATGGTGAACTATACCATATCCGACTCATGGGCCACTAACATTTTACAAAAAAAGACTCTGATGCGCTATTGCTACTTTTAATGAATAATTACATGTCAATTACATTTGTTTCTTTCCTTAATTTACAGAGTTCGTAAACAAGTTGTCAACATCCCATCATTCGTTGTCCGGTTGGACAGTCAGAAGCACATCGACTTCTCGTTGAAATCTCCCTTCGGTGGTGGTCGTGCTGGACGTGTCAAGAGGAAGAACCTTCGCAAGGCATCTGGAGGTGGTGGCGCTGCTGATGAAGATGACGAGTAGACTGTGAACCACCAGCGTCGTTTTTATGAGCCTCAATCAATTTTGTATATCTAATTATTGTGAGGGTGAAATAAAGACGAAATCTTATGAACCCATGCATTTACTCATTTTTAAGCGTGCTTATTTTCCTCAAGATCACATAGCCATCTATTTTGATGCTTTTATCAATTCGTCATTTAATGTTCATGAATGTCCAAACTATACGATGATATGCAACCTTACATAATCATGAATTCCACGATGTTTACAGATAACATTCATACCTATTTATCTATGCATAATATTTACAATTTATCCTTATAGGCTTACTTTTAGTTTAGTAATAAGTATAAAATGGCTGTTCTTATCATTTCGGTAGCCTGTAGCCATTTGTCTTCTGTGGTTCATAATCAAACATCCTTAATTAAAGCATCAGAAAGGGTTAGTGTTTGCGTAAACAATGGTTAAAAAACTATAAGTGGATGAATCTGTGGGAAAAAAGCTATTCATACAAGGAACAAGGGAAAGCATTACATCACGACGGTACGTCAACCCCACGATTTCTTCAATTTCAGCCGCGAGAGAAGTTTACACCTTTTTGAAGGAGGAAAAAGGTTCCGAAATTATAATTCTCAGCTTTGGCAACTAAAACCTCATATGAGGTGAAAGCGTAGTGATATCACGGGTATCATATTTTCCTCCTAAATGTAACGTTCATTTGTAGAACACAGTTTTCTTGCTATACTATCTTGTGTACTGATAAGGCAAAAAGGGAAAGTGGTATTTTGTTCATTTGTAAATAACGGTAATTGGAAACATCATTTTTGCAACTTAAAAACTAATTCCGAGTATTCCGAGATGGCTACTGCTCTCAAGGGAATTAAGGTGCTTGAAATAGCCGGGTTAGCTCCAGTTCCTTTCTGTGGGATGCTACTCTCCGATTTCGGGGCAAACGTAATTCGCATAGATCGTGTAAGGAAGAAGTTCGTATGCTTTCATTTTCATTTCTTCAAAATTTTAGGTATTACTGTATAAGTTTTAATGCACATCATGAAATCTATGTTTAAATAATGTGTGTTTAATAATATATAAATTGAAATAGACTGCTGGGGCTGTACTCGATGTTGACAGATTAGCAAGAGGAAAACGTTCCATATCGGTTAACCTGAAGGATGCAAAAGGGCAGCAAATTGTAGAAAACCTGGCGGCGTCTGCTGACGTACTCATTGAACCATTTAGACCAGGTGCACCAAATAATCTATTGCAAAACTTATACCTGTCTGTAATCTGCAATCAATTTGTGAACAATGACATGCATGCAAGAAAGAAACTAATGAATTGGTTACTACTTTTGGATGTGGTGCAGGTGTGATGGAAAAACTTAACCTAGGTCCAGATAAACTGCTAGCCAACAATCCCCGTTTAATTTATGCAAGGCTTTCTGGCTTTGGTCAAACTGGAGCTTATAAAAAGAAGTCTGGTCATGACATTAATTATATCGCAATGGCAGGTAAAGATTGACATGTCACTTGCAGCACGAATCATTCACAAAAACTAATGTTTATTTGAATTCCAGGAGTTTTGTCGAGGATCGGAAGGAAAAATGACAAACCTTATGCACCGATAAATTTGGTAGCTGATTTTGGCGGTGGAGGATTGATGTGCGCGTATGGAATTTTGCTGAGCATCATTGAACGAGAAAAGTCAGGAAAAGGACAGGTATTGGGCCTGAATCTATTCCAAATATTTTACTCCATTTATTTGGAGGGTTTAGTTTTGATTTTCTATTTTTTCTGAAATTCACAAGGTTGTAGACATGAGCATGACTGAAGGCGCCGCTTACCTTAGTTCGTTCCTGTTCAGTACGAAAGATTTGCCGATTTGGGGAAGTGAAAGGGGAAATAATTGGTAATTGAAATTGACAGCGGATTTTGGATCAAATAAAATACATTTGGTCAGATATATAATATTGATGTCTATTATTATGGTCACAACAGGCTCGACGGAGGAGCTCATTTTTATGACACCTATGAAACGAAAGATGGGAAATACATGGCAGTTGGATCAATAGAACCGCAGTTTTACCAGCAGCTAATGCAAGGGCTCGACATGACCTCTGAGGAAGATTTCGTTGAGCAATTTGCTGACTTCACTGAAGGAAAGGAGAAGCTTACAAAAAAATTTGCACAAAAGACGCAAGCCGAATGGACAGAAATATTTGATAAACTTGACGCATGTGTAACCCCCGTTGTGGAAATGGACGACGCAGCTGAAACAGAGCCAAACGTGTCCAGAGGTAGCTTTGTGAAAAATACAGTCAATGGTCATTGGGATCCAGAGCCAGCTCCTAAATTGTCTCGAACTCCAGGTGTGGGAACACGTGCCGACAGAAGATGCCCTGAGATTGGACAGCATACAATTGAAGTGCTCAAAGAGATCGGCTATGATTTAGATAAAATCAAAGCATTAATTTCCTCTGGAACAATTCTAGCTTCAGAAACAAAAGCCAAAATTTGAAAGCGAAATGCTTAATTATCATGAATTATCGTTCAATATCAAAATATAAGTTTAACCACGTGTGATTTTATGTAGTTTTATCATCAGTATGCGTTTATAAAGTCTAAAAATATATCTAGGTCGACAAATAAAATTTGAATCGAATATACATTTTGAAATGCTTTAGGTGTGGGACTGTTTTCCACGAATTAATGTATGTCGTTTCGTAAGAAAATATTAATTACTTCTCTGTTCTAGAACGTTACCAGCCAAGCAACTGCATCTTCACGTGTTGCGTTTTGCATGGGAAATCCCAACATTTCTTTTACGATTTTGTAGTTCACACAGTAGAACTTATCATTGGACAAAATTTGGCTATATTTCTACTCTTGTCATTTTATACCAATTAATCTGTCCAGTAATTAATATGACGCCAACATCGAAAAGTATTTTAAGAGTGCCAACGCCAACAGTTGCATGAAATATGAGGCAATAATTAATTGAAAATCTGGGAATAGCTGACTGGGAATTCCCCGGTAATGTGTTCATCTTTTAAATCCTTTATTCGCAAAAATTACTAACAATCAACTATCGTGGGAGATAGATAGATGGATATGGAATATGGAGTAAGGGAAAAAAGAGCATGTATGTTTGTATGTGCTAAATGATTAAAAAAACGATGTAACTTTTGACCAACACAAAGTGAGGATCCAGTCTTTTTATCATCATTCATCATTTGCAGAAAATTTGAATGCATGTTATATAGGTTATAGGCTACTATATTCTAAGCACTCGTGTCGATTATGTATGGGAATTTCCAGAATCCAGGCATTTAGTTGAAGCTAGTTTGCTTTGTTTTTCACAGGATATCAAATTTCTGCATCAGACCACAGTGATATCAATTCCCTATATACTGAGCTGAGTATGTTTTACTCTTTAAGACTTTTGTTTCTATTTTAAGTTTCTGAGTCACTAGTCGGTCTATTATTGCTGCAAGTAGAGCAAACTTTAAAGCGTTCTGCATGGATTAGACTTTTAATCGGTGGGGAAGGGAATGTAGTATCATTCTTTGAGTATGTGTATACAAAAAAAAATATTGTAATCTCTTTTTCATTTTCATAGGTGACTTTGACCGAAGTAGTATAACAACTGTTACACGACTGCTTTAGTCAATCCAAAGGTCATGGGTCCAGGTTTTATGCTACTGCACACATTTATGTATAAATGTCATAGTCATGAACTATAGGCGTGACCACAACCTACCTCATAATATGATCACGTGTTAAGTATTTAGTATAATGTTGCATTGTTAGTACGAAACTTCCTAAAAGTTCAACCGTAACAGTATGTATTCAATTTTGTTAAACCGTAACTCAAGCTAAAGTTCAAAAGGCACGTGTAAACACAAAGAAATGGTTTAGTTGTCATTCTAGATTTCGTTATGTGAGGTTTAATTAATGTTATATGTATCAAACACGAAATGCTTTGTTTTCAAAAGGGATTTTAGGTTAGACAGGAGGAAAGGGAAAAGGGTAATGACATGCGAAGAACTGTGCAATGCATTGTGTTTTTGTAATTAATTAATTTTCAGAGGATTTGACTACGTACAAGGTACATTAGGTCTTTAATAAGTGGATTGAAGCCATAGCTAGTGCGAAAGGTTAGCGGTATGCTTTTGACGAAAAACTGTAACAAACGTCATAAAACGATGCGGCTTTCAGAAGTGGATCTTGAGAAAAGAAAGATCTCTGTCATTCATTGCAAAATATATGATCTGCGACTGCAAATTTTTTGCATGTTTTTATGAAGAATGAATTATAAAGGTACAAGTGGTACAACCACCTGTCAGTGACAAGCTGTCACTGTCCATCCAAGCTCACGTACATACGCACCATAAAATTCCATAATAATAATATATATATGTCATGTCATCGCAATAATCTCATTGTCAGTGGCTGTCTGGATAAATAACTCAATAGCTCTAGTAGTAGGTATCATTATTCTAATGTCAAATGTAATGTGTAAGACAGCAAAAGCTCTACTGAAGACGTTTTATGATGAGTAGATTACCAATTATTAGGGAGGCTGAGACCGGTCCAGTGGGTTTCGTGGGAATTTCTGCACAATGTGTAAGTAACTGTTATAAAGGTGTACCTGTCCAGTATGCACATATTATTATGTATTGTTTGCTAGTATCTTGTTACTAGTTAATATTACATACGTAAGTATATTTTCTTATAAATTAGAAATTACACCTTTTATAACTTGGTTGGTGTTGGTGGTTATTGACCATTAACCTTCAACATGCAGTTTTTCGTTAATAGCTTCTCCTGGTATGATATAACGAATTCATGTACTTGTTGATTCTAACTCTATCCATGACTCAATCAATCATTAAACACCTATAATACAATAAGAAGCCCCTTTCTATAAAAAAGTCCCTGACAAAACATATTGAAAGATTTATATAGTAGCACTAGCACACGGTAATCAATAGGTAAAACGTTCATACATACTTTCTCAATTGTATTGTGCTGTCGTTCAAATGAAATTTCGATGCAAATTAAAACTTAGAATTTTAAGGGGCTTAGGGCTTAGTTGAGCTCAAAATTGCACAATTTCAGCAAAATCTTTTTTGCTTGATTATGAATAGGCACGCCAATTCCTTGTGAAAGTTGTAAATTGCGAAATCTTTATCTATATATCGAGAAAAACAAATCTTGATAATTTAACTTTGTATCATAATCTATTACCTAGACTAAACGCTATTTTGCATACATCTAGCCACCACCCTCTCTATCGATGATGATAGGCAAGATTCTGTTAAAGATAACGGGATTGCTTATTTGCCTCATGAGTTGTTTACTTGATTTTTAATTCAGCATCTACCTAACCACATGGTTTTATTAATTAACTAAGATTTGTTATGAATATTTTTTTTGGAAGAAGGTGCAACTAAAGTTATATTTTTAAGGTAAGATGCGATATAGAGGTGAGCATGTTACATACTATATACCTTTCACGGACGTGCATACATATACAATTACGTAGTAATACAAATTGCGTCACGATGATAGACGCCTGCATATTCTTGTGATGTATGGTTTCTCACACTCGCTCAATTAACCTGCATATCGTCATACTACCTGTCTAAAATGTGCGAACGGATATCGGCCACAATCACACTACTACTGAATTTGTGGGCTCCGTGATCTTAGTCTCGTTTTCCGTGTCTATGATTTTAAAAAGTTTCTCATTGTTGTTTTGTACCTTGTGAATTTTTCTAGTGCATAATATTTTTTGCCTCTGTCAATCCCATTTCCACCTCATGCATAATTCCACCCTAAAATGATAAATACGCATTACACATTTACATGAAACTTGACTTGGCATTTAAATAAAGTTCAAATTGCGTTTCGATATTATGCCCCAGGTTTTATAGCCTTTAAACCGTCTGCTGCTGCTCATATAGACCAACCAACGCATGTGTAGGACTATATTAATCATTTAGTCAAGTAAAGTAGTTGTGTAGTGTGTAGTATACTAATGAAATCACGCCATATGAACTACACGGACCACTTTTACATGAATAACCAGTTCCATCACCCTGATCTCATGAAAAGTTTAAAAATCTTAAAGCAGAAAAAAACAAAAATCTGCACGTAGCCAACTACGACTGAAACTTGCAACTTCTCTGTGAATACCTTACCATGTATGAATATCTCCGTATATTATGCACTACCTATTTTGTTTGAACTCGGGATGGTTACTCCAGTCATAATCATTGGGAAAAATGATTTGTTTTTTACGATGCTGCTGCTGGTATTAAGATCAGTAGACATTTGTGCAGGCAGATATCATTGTTAGGATATTCATTTACCTTCTACTCTTTCCGTATTTCAAACAGCATAGCTAAACCAGACCTCTAAAAAATTACTTCACAAAATAACATTGTATAAGATTACACTGACTCTGTTGATCAATGGGTCATCTCATCTTTGACTTTGACTCAAGTCAAGTCAGTTCGGTTCATCATATTTTATTTTACATGTAAAAAAACATCAAAGACCTGCATAATATAGTAGATTAGGTACGTGCAGTACAGAGTGCAGACTTGAGTTGTCTCATACTTTTTCTCTCTTCATTTTCTAATCGTCTTCTGCAAACTAAATACACACTTGACGAGCGTTCCACCAAGTTCGTCTTATTATCATTAAGTAATATATATTTTGCTGTTTATTTGTTTGTTTAGAAAAAGTTTTTATTTAAATAATATTTATATATCATCAGTGTATATTTCCACCCACGCAATTTTCTCACAAACGCAGGTCGTTTTGCATGATTTTTTTTTGTTTGGGTACATGTACAGTTTTCTGTGATTGCGATAGTAGGAAACATGTTTTCCCAAATCTTCATGGAGTGTTTTACGCTTGACAGGTGTTTAAGTGGAAAATATTTTATTTTTTGTAGATGGACAAGTCACTAAATAACTATTTTGAAATTTAAATGAAGTAAGAATACTCACATTTTGTTAATAAAAGCAACTCATCAAGGAAGAGTCCCCATGCATTTGTGGGAGGATTTTGCAAGCACTTGGTGAAAAAACGGAAAAGGCATATAGTGTGCAATAGTGAATACTTCTACTGACCTTTTTTAATTCAAGTTCAGACCGTTATTCAATTGGGGGACACCTCATTAGACGCTTTATTGATCCTTGTTAACGCACGCAGACGTAATAATTGAATTTCATACACTTTTAATCCAAGGAATTATACAAGTATCCTTGTGAGCCCGTGGGAAAAGTGATTCAAAGGAAGTCATTTTTTTTGCAAGTGCACAAAAACAATCTCACACTTTACTCTTTCATGCTGCATGCATTCTCAAAAAGTCCGAGTTAGAGTTCACTTCACACCAAACTGGGAGTTGGTTATTTACTACAATAACAAATCGGACCTAAGCAATGATAAGGAAATCCCTCAATCTATCTCATTTCCTCTCAAAATGATAAACATGGTCATCGTGTGACTGCGTGAATCTATTTACGTCACAAGTGTTTAGTCTTAAGTCTTAAGTGACCAAGGCAGGAGTCTGTTACTGGTTATATGATCCGCAAGTGATTTTTAAGACAGTGAAAGTTGAAAAGGCATATTGGCAAACCTTTTTAATGAATAGTAACGCTACCAAAAAGTGTGAGAGTTCAAAGTTTGCATAGTGTCAAGTGAAAGCAAGCAAAAATGATAAGATACACAATAAGAACTCCGGGAGGAGAAGGCTGTGTTGCCACTCTCATTCGCGTGTGGTGGCTCCTTGTTCACAGTTTTCACACTCTCAAATTTCTCATTAAGCAGGCATTTGAAAGTCATCGAAGATATAATTACAGAAGTAAGTTCCTGTTTCCGGGCATTGTATTCTTTGATAATTGTTTTCATTATGAAATGAGCTGTTACTTATTTTTTGGGAAAATCCTTAATTATAGTGCAACCCCGAGGATGCTCTGAGACAGTAGTCATAACTGGGGGAACTCGAGGCATAGGGGCAGAAGTAGTGAAAAAGCTTCTGCAATGCAATATGCATGTTATCATTGGTAAGAAAAATGCAGATTAACTTTGGCAATTCAAGTTGGTTTCTTTTTCTGAGAGTTAATTACTAATCATAAATGCTTTTTCAAAAAATAAAGGATGTCGTGATCCAGCCAGTGGGAGAAATATACTGAACAAGATACGGCAAAGGGGTATCACCACTGGAACTGCAGAAACCTTGGCTTTGGATCTCACCTCACTAAATTCTGTTCGTGAATTTGCGTACAAAATTTTAGCGAAAAACATCCCAATAAATACTCTCATTAACAATGGTAAAAAAAGCTTCAGAAACACATTATCAAATTGTATAAACTCACGTAACTCGTTTGCATTGTTTTGTAACTCAATTATTACTATTCTAATTTGTTTTCTAACAATTCGTTTAGCTGGTGTAATGGATGACTGTTATGGCGTCACAGTGGAAGGCTTCGAGCACCATTTCCAAATTAACTATTTGGCACACTTTCTATTAACCAATATGCTTCTTCAGCGATTACACGAATCCGGCTCGCCCGAAAAATGTAGCAGAGTGATTAATGTGTCGTCAGTGGCACATTATGGAGCTTATATTGATCTAGAAGATCCACAAATGAAGTAAGTAGTTGACATTTACAGCAATAATTAAGTTTACCTTTTATAGTTTTGAAAATCTAATCCATATTGTCTTATTTTCTACATAGCCGATTCTACTCATCTCATAAAGCATACATGGATTCTAAATTTTGTCAAATCGCCTTCAGCAATTTCTTAGACAGCCTTCTGCAATACAATGGAGTTTGCGTACGATCGTATGCTGTCCATCCTGGATTTTCAAAAACTGACACATGGAAGTCTTCGGAATGGGTAAAACGCATTGGAGTTCTTCAGCGTCTACTGTTTAAGGTTTGTTCACTTTTGAAAGCCTATTTTTTAACGTGATACATTGAGCTATTTCATATAACTAGTTTAATAATTTTTGTTTTTGCAGAGGGCTGATCAAGCAGCGGAAACAATATTATATGCAACTCTTTCTCGGGAACTTGAAGAGAAAGGAGGATCCTTCATTTCCAACTGTGAAAGGAATGAGCCTTTGGCAACCACAGAGGACAGAATGCTTCAAAGAAGACTTTGGAATACATCTTGTCGTTATACAGATTTGCTTTCGAATTGTATCGATGAAAAAGAAAGCCAAAACGCATCTCCTACCAATTTCACGGCTAACTATGAAAAATCCGGAAAGAGTATTGAAACCTATCGCTTACAACCCTACTATGAATACTTGATCGAGAAACTGTTCACAGCGTTTAATGCCCGGAAACGAGGATGGCTTCAGTACATTGAAGTATGGAGCATTTTATTGCTTCAGAAATTGGACCGGTTGAATTCGCAATTCAAGTTTCTTAACGTTTACGAATAGGCTTTTAATTGAATGGGTGTAAACTATATAGATATTCATCAATGTTCTTGAACTTATTGTTTTTTACAATCACAATCGAATGTTTCGTTCCAGTAACTTGGAAAATTGATGACAAATCTTTTATATTCATGTATTTACTCAACGCATCGCTTTAATTTGATTTTAATGTTACAGCTAAAGATTTTATTTATCAACCCCTTTTATGAGACTGTACCTGTGATTGTACTTTTCAGTTAATTTAATGTTGATTATTATGACGAACAGCTGGATATCTGTTAACGTTTCTAAAATTGCAACATGTCTAATGCACGAATCGATACAAAAAAGGAGAAAGTAAATTGATCTCAAATCGTCATTTTATTTATCGCTATTTTTAAAATTATTGTCATTTTTTCATGCATATAACTTTCACACGAAAACCTTTGAGGTGGCTTTGGGTTTATATGAACCTAGCTAGGTCAATTTTTCTTGAACAATTTCTCAAAATATGAAACATGCACGCAAGCATTATTTTTGCAACTTGGCTAAAACTGCATTTATGTTTTTTGCATAGCCTACATATTATACACATTACACATATACGATGATCCTAATAATCATATAGTACCAGCAGGTACCACGTAGAAACTAGATGATGAAATTTTTCAAAGTTCTTGCATGAAGAAAGGTCATAATTTTCAAAACATTTTAGCTTGGCAAATCGGTCAAATTCGAGGTCTCGATATAAACCGTCATACTGTGTTGCATGGATTTAATTAGGATATGATTTAATTGTAACATTGTATTGTAATCGATCATAGTGGCTTTAATTAACAATGTATTGTCGCGATAAATGAATGCTCATTTTCATTTGTGCGATAAGAAGAAACAATGA
This sequence comes from Willowsia nigromaculata, assembly GCA_034700605.1. Classification (NCBI taxonomy): domain Eukaryota; kingdom Metazoa; phylum Arthropoda; class Collembola; order Entomobryomorpha; family Entomobryidae; genus Willowsia; species Willowsia nigromaculata. The sequence continues at coordinate 166 of JAQIXX010005229.1, read as the reverse complement.
ACTTTCATACATAAACATTGCATTTGCACCTTTGTACAGGTAAACCTGGAATGTAATTAATGCTTGAGTTGTCTATGCGCGACTTCTATGAGACGGGATTCATGGTGTTTTTTACAACAAGATCTGCTGGCTTCGGTCTTCGGTTAAGTACACGTGGCTATACATC
>JAQIXX010005228.1:0-14393 GCA_034700605.1 Willowsia nigromaculata | reverse complement strand
GTTCTGCATTGGCATATGTGGCTTACCATAGCACTCTTTATAGCAGAACTTAGAAGCAAAGAAGATGAGTAAACATCGTCATATTAAAGAAAACTTTAATTTTGCTTAGCTCCTTAATTATTTTGCTAACAACTCTGATATTGGAGGTTTAGTGTGTTCTGCAATTATAAAATGTATATGCAAGACCTTCGTATTATGCAGCATTATCGGCGTAGTCCACTCAACTCATTTAAATCTCTTATCTTTTTGGGTTTACTTTAAAAACAATAGACGGGATTAGTTGTCGGGAAAGTGAACAAGCGGCGTAGTCCAGTTTATCCTAAAATCCTATTATGTCGGTAGTGGGTGTTTTCATATATGCGCATCACTTGAAGGACATTTTTACAGAAAGTCACCAAAAAGGGTTTTCATTACTATACATCATAAAATCCTGTAGTCTCGATGCTGAAGTCTTGAAGTCAAAGATTATTAAATGAAGACTTAGTGATACTTTTCTGATACCAGAAGAGTAAATATACCTTTAGGAATTATTACAACCTCACTATGAAAAGGTATGTGTATAAAAGTAATTCGCTGTATATATACCTATGAGATATTAACGAGTATTTTCTATTTATCAACTTATTCTATGGTGTGGAAAGTTGCTCCAAAAACGTAGATCTACAACGTATACATTTTAAAGAGAAATTTCTAGAAAATATCATGAGGAACATTTCTATCATTACCCTGTTTTGTGCTTTCTTAGCATACCCACCATAATAAGTATTTTTAATGTCGTACTTTTTTGTTGCTTGCAATACGTCAGGAAAGTAGGGAAACTTGCAAAAAGAAATTGTTTCAGGGTCACCTTCATTGAAGTTTCTAATATTGCAATATTATTTGTCAAAGAGCGAGAGTTTACTTTCTTTATATTTGGATATGCCTGTCACATATATAATCACAGCTCCATGTATAGAAATGCCAGGAAAAAAAGCTTTTTGCACTTACCGACGATGGTCAAATTGACTCGAATATTGCGAGTTGGGGAGTTTTTAAAGTCCACTCGACAACGGTAAACTCCTTCGTCTCGCATGTCTAAATTTTGTATTGACAGATGGGCCGGTTCAAACAGCACTTGAAAGAAAAGTCGATCCTCCAGTGACCATCTTTTGGCATCTGCTGGAGCTTTGTCACGAACATCATATCTGAAAATTAAAAACAAACGGTTCTTTAGAACGATTCGATTTCATAAAGCTCTTTGCTTTAGAATCACAACAATTTTGAAATGATTGCCAAATGTGTGACAGTTTGACTGAAAATGTTGAAAGCCTGAACCCCAAAAATACGTTACACGTTTTCTGTAGCAAAAGCTTAAGCTTTTCTGACTTTTTATTTTTTATAAAAGTAAAAAAATCCAGGCAAATTTCTTTGAAGCAATAAAGCATTGGGGAAGCACTGTATTCAAAATTAATTGAGGACTCGAATTTCTTTGCGACAACTTACAGACTAAACTTATAGTGTCTATTATCAGACTAGCAGATTATTTATTAACTAAATGTCCCTGTTGCAAGAGCATATGAATTATTTGTGGTGATTGTTTGAGAACAGGAATGGCAGTAAAGTATCTTATCTTATTAAGAATTTAGCAATAAAAGTGCAATACACTCTTAAGTCACAATGCAAGAAATCAATAATAGATTAAGCTTTTTACAACAAATTTTGATAATTTATAATTTTCTTGATTTTTGAATGAAAATGTTTGAAATGTTCAACAGAATCTCTAACTGTAAGACAACCTTAAAAATCCGATTGCTAGAACTTTAAATGTGCATACACATTACTATCGGTTTCGACTACCAAGAAAGTGAATCTGGTTTATCGTATATGAATGAAGATTCTCACTAAACCGAAAATTTCTCTATAATAAAAAATCCTTTGGGTATGACTACGGAGGTTCATATACATACTGAATAAAAGTTTGGACTCCCACACCAACCTATTTTGTTGCTGTTGATCTTTCTGGAGTATCTGGACACATTATTAAATGAAGGTAACGCTTAAAATCCTTTGTACTCTATTCCCCGATTTTTAAAAAGACAAAAAATGTTTTATTCCACAAGAGTAAAATATTGGAATACACTCCAGCATTACATTTTAAAATAAAGTTGAGTAAAAAGAACCGTGTAGGTAGATATGTGCAGAAAATTTACCAGAAAAAGACCTATTGAGTCGAACTGTATTGAGTGGTATCCTGTAATATACTGTGATTCTCAAACCACGAGCCAGTTTACGGACAAACTACGTTTGAATAAAAAATATCTAAAAACTCGCACAATAGAAAGTAGAGAATAAGAGGAAAGAAATCCCAATGGTCAGTTTCAAAGAAAAGACGAAATACATTATTTCAAATAAGGAACTGTGTAAAGTTATGAATAGTTTGAAAAGCAATGCGGAAATTCAAAAAATAAGAACGTTCTTTCTCTTGTACGGTTTTTTGAGGAAACGAAAACTCCCAAGAACCATGAACTTAAACTTAGAAAACTCACTCAATATGACCGCTGTGTAGACACTAGGGATTCCCTCCCAATCTTAATGCTTTGAGAAGATTTTCTCCTTTTCACCAGAAAAAAATGAGAGACAGCTTTCATGGTTGGCTATAGCCACAAACTACATACGCTCAAATATTCAGATGCTGGTACGTGCTACTAGTCTGAGTAAATTTATTTATAAAAGAAAACGTGTTTGAAAAGGAAAAAAGAATGGAATTTCAAATTCCATTGAGAGTTTCCGGAAACATAAAATAAGATTTTTCCCAGTGTTTCATGTGTAGTATCAATGGACATATATATTTTTTGGATGGGCATCAACAGTCAGTTATTCTGTGTGTGAAATGGACTTTTTTCATAATAACAATTTTGATTTGGATACAGGCAACCGTAGTATAGGAACATGATAAAATGTATGAATAAAGCTATCAACATCATCTCTATATTAAGTTCATCGTAAAAATACCATTTCATATGGTTCAGTGCACTGACTGAAGCAAACAGTAGTGTCAGAAGAAGGCATTTGAGTGAAAATTTATTAAAAAATCAATATTTGCATGGATTTGTGTACAAAGAAACGGTTTGTTAGAATATTTTTCAAACATTTTTCAGAAGCAAGATGGGAAATTGTATAGTATGCTTGACAAGTTTAGACAATAAAACAGCAGAAGACAATTTTAACAAGTTATTATTAAAAAGAAAAACTACACAACACGAGGATGTCATTTTGTATTAGATTTATTGCGACAAGTAGATGGTTTAATTCAAAACTGCTTTATTTTTGTAAGAGGAAGATATATTTAGTATTCATTGAGTTTTGAAAGTAGAATGGAATAAAAGGGCAAAATATCTTTCATAAATAAAAATAGAACTCTGTAGGAATTCCTTTTTAGTGTTGAAATGGCATATATATTTATTATTTTATATTATTTCGTGTACTAGTACAGCGTACAATGATAAGAGTAAATAAAAACCTATTTAAGTATTAAATTTAAATATGAATCCAAATCCTTGCTTTATAAACGCTACAATATTTTTAAAGGTAACTCTTTTTCCCCTAAATATTTCTGTAGACGTATTACACCTAAAAAGAGTTACACACCACAAGAGTCCCATATTTTGTTATTTTATAAGAAAAATGATATACGACTTGATTTGCCGGAGGACTTTTACTCTCTGCATTGCTCCATTTCTTTCTCTTCTCTTGCAATGCTCCTCTCTACTTCCACTTGTATACATCGTCTGCGCTTTAATGCTAATAATATTTAGCTTTCATTCTATATCTCTTCAAAAGTACAAAAGAAGTGTCTAATATGCATATGTAATAATACACAATCTTTTGTAAAATTTCCATACTTTTTTTACCATAGACGACAGCTCAGTGGTCGAGTTATTCTCATGAAAGGGCAATAAAAAGAAGGTTGTAATATTTTATGGCTTTGTTTCTTCTTTTGCAGCTTAGATTCTTAACAAGAATCCAGCTGAGATGCTTGTACGTTCCTTCCTCTTCTTTTTTCTTTATCTCAAACGAATCTTAGAAGTGACGATAGGGGAAAGGGTGACCTATATTTTACCTCTCTTTCCTTTTTGCATCATCTTACGTTTCCTACTCCTACTACATCTTCTAAAAATATTGTGGTGGTGCTTATATTTTATACTGCGTGTCTTTAAAGTAAAATGAAATAAAACCCTTTCAACAGTTATATATTTGTAAAAATGGCAAGAGTCTCTCGTTCTCAAGACTTTCTGCGATTCTTCTTCCTTTTTTTGCAATCTACATTCTGCTTTTCGTTTTACCTATATATAATACTAAGAAAATGTTTTAGTCATGAAGATTTTGCTAAAAGAGCATAAAAGACAGCTTGGTCCTCCTCTCATATCACAAGACCTGAAACAAACAATCCAGCTAGTAGGAGTAGAACCACACACATGTCACATACACACTAATATCGTATGTTCTTTCTACCTCCACTATAAACAAAAGCGTTTCTAGTTTCGCATTCTTCTTTTCTCAAACAGTAAAAGGATTTTCGTTGTTAAAAGGATCTTTACGAAGATGAAATGTAGGGAATAATACATACGTCAAATATCATCAAGGAAGATATATCCCTGCTCACAAATTGCCTGTGCGTTGTACCTTTTTAAATGGCTTTTCAGATAAAGAAGAGAATAAAAAGAGAAATGATGATCTTGATCATACACTTAATACAGTTTTAGCACGTGTTCTATTCAAGTATATTTTGATGTTCACAAGAGAAATAATATGTAACATACCTGACTGTATTTAATATTATCAATGCTCAGCTAAAAATAGTACAAAGTTTAATATACCTATCGCATTCGCAATAAACGATCCAAAAGCAAGGATTCATTTGTCTGATGTATGAGATGGGTGGAAACTGGAAAGATATGCAGCCTTCTCGAAAGCTCGTAAGAAAGACTGAGGCGAAGTAGGCATCTAATAGGAAGTGGGAAGTGCCCCTGGTGGTATTTTTAGGTTGTTTGTGAAAGGACATAATAGTAATCGTGTGGTCTCGTAAAATAGTCGATAAATTTTTTATACTAGCCCCTGTAGCAATATTTAGAAGGCATATTACCTTCCAAAATACGCCATTATTTCAACTTGGTGTCTGTCTGTTTGTACCAGAGGAGTCAATGATGTGAATGAGACATATATATGTGTACAAATTATACAATGATTATATTATGTAGTCTCCTGACCTTAAAAGGGGCATCATTTTACCCATCTCTTCAAACCATCCTTAGTATATTATGAATATTACACATGAGTGCACTCTTAAAAACGCACTATTCTACTGCTTCTCTGAGAAGATGGAGACGATGATAATGCTTACGAACGACCAAGTTCATTTTTTACTATCAATACACACATATCATTCAGCACACTAAAGCTCTCAAGTACGTAATGAAAAAATACCTCCATCAGCGTAATATTTTCCTTCCTCATATCCATATTTTCTAAAGATGCTTCAGGTTCCACCACACTAGTTAACGTAATAAGGTCAACCTACCGTGAGAATGTGCGTTTTGGGTGAAAGATGCATCCTCTAAATATTAGTATGGGGAGAATTAGGCTACTAGTACGTGTTTTGATGTAAAAAAGGAGTAGGTAATGCAATTTGGGGGAAATGGTATTCCTTTGCTGACACCATTATACTTTCCAGAAAGCATCCCATTATTGCACTCCCACACACATCTCTCGTTAAAACAATATAGTGGAAGCTTCTGAAAGGAATTTCCAATTGAAAAAACTTTTTCGTTCCACTGTATCCTTATTTCTGTTCGTAAATTTTTAATTTCTGTGTCATCTTCAAGTTAGACCAGACGCATTTGGAAAAGCCAGAAGGGCACAATGGTGCAGAATTTCGCTCAATACGGAGCACTTTTTGTGGCGTTTTTTTGTGTGCCCTTAGCATTTAAAAAACCAATATATGTAGTACTTTCCAACTTTCTCGAACAAAACGGCAATAATAAATGCAATAGGGAACGGCAGTTTCATGAAAGGAGGTAAATGAAAGAATTTTATGGGGGAAAGTGCAGCTCGTAATAACACAAAAGACTTTCCAACTTGCAGAGAGAGTAGCATATTATTGAGCTTCAAAATAACGGTGTACTACTGAGGAATGTGCAGAAATTTCATTTCCAAAAAGCGAAACAATCGTATATATACACTTATTTTCTTTTCAACCAAAAGCATCTACATACCTCAAATACAAACTACAAATCGCTAACAAACCCAACCAATGTTCCAGAAAATGCCCGCTCTACCTCATTCCTTCAATTGCACATTAATGTTTTAAGATAATGAGATATCGGTGCCCTGCGTGCCAACAACTATTCACTTTCTACAGCTTCTACTACTCTCGTCATATCACCATTTTATATGCAATGTAGATGTGCACCGTGAACATTACTATATACTTAAAATGATGGTCGTAATTATAATAGCTGCACCAACAGAGGAAGGATCTAGAGTGGTACTAATGGGATCCATCAACTAGAACTCTTTGTTTTGCTTTCTCCTCCGTGAAGCACAGGAGACGTTCGGTGTTTTGGGGTTCTATGAAACGTTTGTTAAGTACGACTAGTATTCGTCATTGGCTACTACGCAGCAGATTCAGCTACAGTCACAGTCAACAAGATTTCTACGTGAGAAAGTAGATTTCGTGCTAAAGGTCATCATCATATTTGCCATTTCAGACTAATTTGAAATGATAGAGGCACTTAATATAAAATGATGGTACGTTTTTATTCCCTTCCTGAGGGTCATATATAGATACATATGTGCTCTTACAACTTCCTCAGACGAATAACCCTAATGCAGATTTTGCATGAATCATAATATATTATGCTTCCTTATCAGCTTCCATAGTTTATACATACATAGTTGTCGACTATCCAACAAGAGTTTTAGATTGTTTCAATATTATGGAGTAGAATTCAGGCTTTAAACGGATTAGAAAGGATACTAGAAATTCTCAATTACCTGTAAATGGGCTCGCCATCTCGATCTCGGAACCAAAGGACCATGTGCAGCTTGTCATCTCTTGTTGGCACACTAACGTTACACGGCAGCTTCACCTGCGTCCTCAGCACTCCTTCCACATGCTCCACAGGAACTGCAATGAGAAAAGGTAAGCCTACAAAAATATGCTTAGAAATTCAATACGTAGATAAAGGGTAAAGGGAATATGCACACATTAAGCTTAATATAAAGTGCCTTTACACCAATTTAATTTCATCCTGATCTTTGATAAGAAAAATAAAGCGAATATTTATTTGCCCGTTACGCGATATATTTCACAAGTAGTGGTAGTGGTAATAAATATATAATGAAAAGGAAAGTTTTGTTGGCTCATAATCACTGTGTAAACAAAGAACTTCGGATTTCTCTGTGATTCCAGGAAATACCAGGCATTTAGCAGCATTCCATCATCCTCAACATTTTAAAAGAAACCAATAAAGTTGTTGTGCAAGGCAATGAAACTTTTATTCGAATTTGCGTAGGAAATTATTTGATTTATTTAGTGTTTATTTATTTTGTACGGTTGCTCTAATGTTAGATGAGCAAGTAATTTAGTCAAAATTTCTTTGGCATGTACGTGAAGTAGAGAATTCATTTTTATACGGATTCAAAACTTCAATGAATAATTGTTAAGTGTGCGCGGGAAAAACTCCAGGAAGACAAATAAATGGCTCATTCATGTTTTGTTGTGTGAGTGCGGAAATTTACAGGAAATAGTAATTATATCTTGGTAAGTATCAACATAATGCATGTAAGATGTATTGGAACTACTACACTACCACTCGTTATTCCGTCAGTTACTTCTGCCTCATTTTATACACTGCAATTTTCCTCGTACTAAAATATAACGAATTGACTGGAGTAAGTGTTTGCTGGAATTATGCATGGTAAAATAGCACTAAAGTTTATTGACGCCCGAAGCTTTAAAATCTCCTCCTACGCAGGGATTAGATTAACCAATAAAGGTATATTTCTAGAAAATCGCAAATAATAAGCTTTCTGTCATCCCAGCAAGTTAGCAATTTAGCATTATGGTTTATATAAATATTATAGCATGGTCTCCCACGTCTTATTTGTCATTTTGTATGAATAGATGACTGACGTAAATGGAAAAAACTCCGAGAATATACCACTCACTATTTTAAACAATACGATTTAACGAAGATTTTAAAGCGTAAATACGGCCCATTAAAATCTTCAATTTGACTCTAATTATTTACAAGCGGCAGTGCTTTATCTTTATGTGTTAAATGGGAAAACATTAAATACAAAATGTTGACAAATGTAGTGCGATCATGTGAAGTGTGTTTAAAAGCATTGAACCCAAAGAAAATGTTTACTTGTCCTCATATCTCTCATTAGCTTTCTCCCTTTCTGCTCAAGTTTTCCTTCTCTTAAATCCGTGTACGTGCATGAGATTTGAAACAAACAAATAACTTTTCAGCCTTTACGTTCAGAGACCACCACAGACTACTGATTTGCTTAGAAAGACACATAATTTGTGTAGAAAAGTTTTGTTGACAAGGAAAGAAGAACGTGAGTAAAAACGGAAGAATGGACAGTGTCACGCTCTTTTATAGGTTTCTGCTGCGCTGCAAAGACTTGAATGTAGTAAACCTCATTGATATCTTGCATGTGTACAAACATAATGTGCATGCACCAGAAACGCAGCATGAATGCATAGAATATTTCATGAATAAGTTGATAGAGAAAGGCATCATGAGTTTTTTGAAAGATAGTTTTGCAAAGAATGAAAAGAAATTTACATGTTACTAGAGTCCACATACTATACTAAAACCAAACAAGAGATCTCAGTGTTCCCTCGACAGCTCTTCAGTTTAGGTGGCATGAACACAGTAAGTTATGTGGGAAAACGTATTCACACAACGAAAAATAGGCTCCCCCCATATATAATTCATGTTGTGTGTTTACAATATTGTATAGCTAATTTGCTTATTCACTTGTTGGGACTGAACAAGTTAGTTATTTTGCCTTTTGGAGAAAAGTAATTTTCACATGCATGGAGTATTTCTTGAAGCCGAGAGTACTGCAGCATATCAACTCAAGAGTTTTGCTACAAAATCCCCAGGAACTCATCAACTTGTCGTTGCCTTAATAAATTAGTACAAGAGAGAGAAAGAGGAGAGGACATGTAATGCATCTTAGAAGAACATAAATGAATGAATACAGGACTCCGCCAATTAGTTCTGTCTTGTCATGTTTCTCGCAACTTTCAGTCTTCAACCGCTATCAGTACACTTTTACATGAGTATTCTTTGACAAAAACAATCATTTCCTCTTTCTATTTCATATTTTAGAAAGATGGAGAATTGCAGCTAATACATGTATTTGTTGATTTTGATTAACACAACTAATATTAATTAACAACTCAACAGTGCATGTGTGATCCTGTGTTTTCTCCAATTATAGCTTGATTCCATCAGAATCATTGAACATCATTCTTCTCAGGTCATTAAATAAGATGAAATAAATTGAACAAGTCATTATTTCGTTTGGTTGCATTACATTTCGACTCAAAGGATAAATGTGTAGGTAGTTTGATGATAATAAATTTCACAGAATCCAATTTTGCTGAGCAATGTGTGACGTTCCAGTAACGTTAGTTAAGTGAACCGTTCATTTTCTTGTGTGTTAGCACGTAATAGTTTTCCAAAACATGGTCGTGATGTAGTGCCGTCTAAGCAAGAGAGGATTATACTATGTTGTATGCAGTATGATATTTCGCCACGCGATCTGTTTTTGTGTACTTTTTCAAGTAATAATTTGCTATTCATGAAACACGAAATAAAATTATTCTACCAATTTCGAGGAGACGATACTTATTTTACTTTCTCTTTTTTGCATGCCGAGAAATGTTTGAATATTGCTTTCGATTACGCGTTTTTAGTTCTCAAGCTTACAACATTCATAAGCTGAAAATATTCATAATGCTCACGTTGACATTGACAAAAAGAGTACCTACAAACGTAGACACTAGAATAGAACAATGCTGGGAATTATTAAAATCATGAAGCAAGAAAAGTTGAAAACTTCTATCCTGTCTCTTTGCAGTCATGAAGAAATCAATAGTAATTGTTTTTTCCTTCTGACTATGCTATGCGCCTGCTTTTTGATCAGCCCTGTCAAAACCTTCAAGACATAAAAACTCAAATTCTTCACTATATTTGTCAACACGCATAAATAAAACTACACTTTTCTTAAAACAATTTTTGTCATCTGTCAACTTTTCAATCTGTATAATTACATATTTAAAGGTCAAATCTTGGAAATTTAATGTTCACTTTGAACTTTGAGAAAAAAGTAAGGTTATGTCACACTCAAAGAAACGGAAATCTAACCTGAGTTCAACCAAACTAAAGTTTCACCTTTAATTTTCTTTTACTGTCATCCTGTGCCTTTTCGATATTTATCAAATTGACTTTTGATATAAAACTCTTGCATTATCAATATCATAAAATCTCATTGTCGGTAAAATACTTGTGCTTTTTCGTTTACCATCAAATTCACCAAAACTTGTTATTGTTTGTTTATGTCGACAGTGGTGTTTGTTGTTGGCAATGCAATGCTACCTATTTGTTGTAGGTATGCCACTGCCAAACTTCACAAAAGAAGAACGCGAATATCGTAATGATATCGCTTCGTTTCACAGGAGTTCCCTCTCTATGAAGTCACAAGTAAAAGGCAGTTTATTCTTTTCATGGCTTTATTGTAAATGTATTGTTTGGTCATTGCCACTTGACACGTGCGTGCCGTCCACAATCATCATAGAGTATTAGAATGGCTTGAAATCCTTAGAGATCGACTAAAGCCTCGAATATCGACTTTAGCTTTTTGTGTATGCACTATATCATTTGTTGGATAATGTCTATCCGTGTATTTATTTATATAAAAATTTTCCTGCAAAGGTCTTTTGTGTGATAGATGCTTTCTTTTCATCCTCGAATAATACTATCAAGTATCGTTATGTAGGTTATAAGTAAAAGCGATAATAAACCAACTTTCCACACTCCTACTTTCCCTGTCTCACCAACACCGGACATCATGAAGCAAACGAAAACAATAGGGTAACCTTTCAGGAGGACGGAAAATGGCTGTTGTTGTGAATGTGATGTGAGTACAGTGTATACAAAGCGGAAACAAACGGGTGCCGTTTCTTGCTGCGGTTTCGTATGACTGGACTTTCACTTTGGATTTAGTATGAAATAATTTCATAAAGTGTATTATTAAATATTTCTATACGCCATATTATGCATGTATCAACACTTATGTTGCTCTTATTTGTACGTATAAAGCAGACATTCATTTAGGAGGTGCCTTATGGGCTATAAAAAGAATTAATGCTGATTATAAATATTGCACATTGTATATGTTAGGTGTGTACCCAAAAACTCCCGTTTTGATGCGGGGAAGCGTGCTACACGCTCTGTATTGTATGAATATACTCTGATAGTGTCAAAAAGAAAGAAAGAACATTTCCAAACCAATATTTAGCTGAAAGGGTACAAAGAGCACATTGCATAGTCTTGGATGATAAGCTTTAGCTTCAGTTTTTTTATTTGGATTGCGAGAAACCGTCCGTTATGGGTGGAGCGAAAAACTATAAGCTTGTCTGACAGTAAGATATTCTGACAAACTAGTTGAACGACTCGGAATGAATGAATGAGCAAGCGAGTTCCCTGAAGTTAGAATGCAATGCCGGTTTAGTAGCTAGTAGGTTTTCTTTGGTGCCTGTGCGTCCGTGCAAAAAATTCTAGCACATTAGATATATTCTGCATGTTGTACTAATCAGTATATAAAAATAAATCCTTAAGCTCCGTATGTCTTCATACACATACAATATGAACTACATTTTTCTTCTGTTAATTTCCTGAAAAAATGTTGTGCAAGAACACGGAACGCGCTGTAAAATAGAAAATTATAGGGTAAGTCAGTCTCACCATCCCGTCATATTCCGCGCACTGACGATGATGATGATGACGATGAATGTAGCCAAACCACGTCGCCGACGGTTGGTATCCGTACCAAGGCAAAATGCATGTATAATATTGTGATGAAAAGGCAGGAGAAGAAATCGATGTGAGCGTAATAAATAGTAATACTTAATCCGCTTACAAATTTAGTTCATCAAGCTAAACAACGGCACAGAGGAATATGCCGTAGAATTCATCATCAAGGCATTATACATAATATTTTCTACATGTTTTTCTGTTTCTTGTTTCCTATAGCGTAGGATTATGACAAAAGGTTTTTTCTTCACTTCATACATGCTGGCTTGCTTTCTTTTTTATGAAAATAGAACTCCTCCTTCAAAGAAACGAATTCTCTCTGGGAAATTATACTGAAGCATGTATTTGTTGAGATGGATTGGACTGACTATGATGGAAAATTAGTTTACATGACTGATCATAATCGGGTCCGTCTCCGTATTGTTAAATTTCCCTTTCTAGGCCGTCTGCTACAATTTAACCTACACACCATGTCATCAAGGTAAAGAAAATAAAGAAAAGCGTTTTCTGAGCTTAAGTTGCGTACAATTTCTATTTTGTTTATTACATCACATATCACACTTTTTGTGGCTTCCAGGTATTTGTGTTTCACAAGTCTATAATTGTCAAATTCTCGAGAAAATTGAATGGGAAACTAGAAGTGGAAATAGGGCAGACGGACGGTGGAGCCGCCAGCAGGAGGGCTGAACTCTTTCTTTTAAACCTGCAGATGAATAACAGAGTAGCAACGGAACAAAGCGTAAACATTCTTGAAAAATAAAGGAACGGAGAAAACAACACCCTACTCAATCTTTCGAGTTGAAAGCTTTATACAAAAGGAAAGAAAAACTCGCATGGCAAAACGCACAGTCATTTGTGTATTTCTTAGATAACTAAATGCGATGAAGAAGAAAAATAATAACAAAAATTTACATTTTTATTCCTCGCCATAGAATGAGAATATAAATGAGAGAGAAAATGGTCGATTGATTGATAGATTTCATCTATCTTGACGTTCCATCTCTTTCTTATATTAACATTTTCAAAAAATTATTTCCTATTTTTCCTCCAAACAAATAATGAAAACACTCCTTTTGTTCTTGAAAAATTTATAATCACCAATATATGCATACTAACTCTTAAATCTATTATGAAAAAAAGTTGCGAACTAAGAGTCAGTGCAAAGTTCATGGCCGTGTTTACGTCAAGTCTACGCTTTAATACTGATTTATATAGACGAGAAACTACATACCCATATGGCCCCTTGTCAACTTTTTAGTGTTTTTATTAAGACAAAAAGTTGAAAGAATGGAGGCTCCACATGGGACCTTCGATCAACGACTTTCTTTTTCTTGTGCTCTTTTTTCCTCTATGAAAGGATACTTCTCTCGAAGTAGTGGCACCATTTTGTTGTTGTTTTTCTCCATTCAGGCAAGTGCATTTGATCCCAGAAAGAAGAAAGTCGAGAAAATAGGCTGAGATGAGAGTGAGAGCATACAACAAAATTTGAACTGACATGCCACTGTTTCTTCTGCAAAGTGAACTTGTCTTTTGATTTTCTCTCTCTTCTTTTCTCTACTCTCCGGTCCAGTTCCAACTCCAATTTCGATTCTCTTTTGAACGACCTACGCATTAACAAAAGCCAAGAAAGAGCCATTGCGAATTTTCCCGATTGATCCAATATCCAGCAAGGATTTTGTATAGGTGGGTAATGGTAGATAGGTAAGAGTGGCTTTGACAGAAATAGGAAGAGAAAGGAGAAAGTGGGTATTTTGATGTAAAGTAGGGAAGCCAGAAGTCACTATAAATAGGGATGATAATGTGTTATATTTTAAGTAGGGTTTTGTGCTTCTTCTTCTAAAAGGGGGAGGATACGCATCGTCTGCAGTTTTTGACGACCTTTTCAATCTGGATGCTTACATCTTTTCCATTTTGAAAGAGACATGCTCGCAGGTAGTATAATGTGTACATAAATGTTCTAGGAATATAGATATTAGCCAAGATCTTTTGATCCGATAGCGTACTTTTCTCTGTTGAAACAACTCAAGAGAAAGGAAATGATATAGGTCGAAAGGCGGAAGGGTGAATGGAACCTTAGCATAAAAAACTGACATCCTGAAATGATGAAAGCACAATATAAAAGCTTACTGTTTCACATCATGAGCATTATGTGCATATTTTTTATGGTCTTCAAAGACACGAGTCAACTGGTAAGTAAAAAAAAGTAAGTTCTTTTTGTGCGTGTCCGTGATTTTGGTCCCACAGAATCTCGCCAGGACGAATTTGGTCCAGCCGGTATTGGCCACTGTATTCTAC
>JAQIXX010005227.1:0-14394 GCA_034700605.1 Willowsia nigromaculata | reverse complement strand
ACTTAGGATTCAAAAATGAAGGAAAAGCAGTTTATACTCAAACCATAATATTTTTATTTCAATTTGTCACAATGTTTTCAAAAAATTGGCTTATCTTGTAGATCTTCCATGTAAATCTTAGAAATCCCAATTAATACAATCCCTCGTCTTCATAAAAACTGAAGGGAACACGTTATATCTCCAATGAATTCAAATCAATTAAAAAAGTTAAAAGGCTACAAAATTAGATCTGTAGATAATCTTTGCTATAAATATATTAACCTTCAATTTTCGTTGCATATCACAAGAATTAGATTAAACTGATCTCAAGGTAAATGAATATTAGATTGACAGCATCTTAAGAAATATATTTTTTGGGGGAATTTGAGTCTGAAAACATTTTTACTGGTCAAAGCTTTGAATAATACAGAATCAAAATTAGTGATATAACCAGTAAGGTTTATGGAGCATAAGAAATGCATTTGTTGGTTCTCCATAATCCCCAGAGTATATTCTGGTTGTTTTATATGCATTCGTGGAAGCACAAAAAACTAAAAAAATCATATCAAAGCGCAAAAAATTGATATGAGTAAATAGTTAAGTGCATGAAAAATCCATTCCTAAGATTTTTTGCGAAAAAATTACTATGCTAGCTAGTACATCTTTCCAAATTTGGAATGTTAGCGATAAGTAAGGAATGAAGCAAAAATAATTAATTGGTGACGTTATTTTTTGTGGTTTCCCTTCTATTGTCAAGTGCAAGGAAAATTTAATGCAACAGGCAATAACTCACAAGTCAGTAATCTTAAGTGGCAAGGAATAAAGCATTTGCTGAGATCATTCTAAATGCCAATGATATCAGGCAGTGGAAAGCGAAGTGGAAGTTCTGTGATCTATGAGCTCTCTATCATACTTTTTTTCTAGGAATATTATACTACTGACGATGAGTTCACAATATAATGATCATTCTTGGAAATCTTTTCCATGTACCCTCTCTTGACAGAATTTTTTGTTCTTCTTCTGGTAATCTATATTTTTAAGTGCAATAAAAAATTATTGCAGCTTATTGAATCTCTGCACCCAGCCCTCGAGAAAAGATTTATGTTTCCTTGCAATAAGTGAATAACGACGAAAAGCCTCTGTTCTGCTTCTCATGCACTTCGTTTTGTAGCCACCTGTTTGAATATTTCTCTTATACAGTTGTATATAAATTTAGCGAAGTTATTGAAGGGTAGCGTTTGAAGAGTGGAGTTATGGTTTTGAGGTCTATCGTTTTTAGAGGAAATATGACACGATACAAGCTTAAAACAAGGAGCACTCTGTTCCACTCAAACGATTGCTTTGTGCGAGCACGTGCTGGGAAAGATCACGCCGACAAAGAAGTATTTGGTTTTCATGTCTATGGCCTTGTCACCAACTTTCTAAGGCACAGTTACTACTTGCCACAAATTTTATTGCGAAAGAAAGGTTTAAGCAAGCTTGTAATGAGGACTCATTTAATGATACGTTTTCTATAGTGTTAAATTTGTTAACGCTGCTTCAAATGAGAAATAATTTTTCTCGAAAACATGAGCACAAACACTCCAACATTTCAATTGTTATAAGAGCTTGGAGTTAACAGTTGATTATGACCGGAAGAAGACACTCGGAGAAATTTAAAGTAGTTTAAGTGAAATTCTGCATGATGTGGAGGAACGAGTGCAAGCTGAATAATGTAACATATTCACAGAAGTAATAAAAGAATTCAATGATATGTACAAATATGAACTACGAAATCATTTTAATGTTCTCTCTCTTAAAGATTTGATGTGCTTGGCAAAGAGCTTTTATATTATAGGGATATAAAAGAATACATAGTAAAAGAAGATAAATGAGCACAAAATTTGATGATTCTTTTGCAAAAATTTAAACCTCATTAACTTAATGGCATATGAATATCTAAGATTTAAGGTAACCACTAAAAATTTGAATGTAATATTTTACTTTAATATATAATTTAGAAAACGTTTATCAATAATGCATCATTTCTTTTATCTAGTGCAGGAGCAATTCATTCTTGCTCTATGTTTTTGATTTTCTAAAGACAGAAATCCGTAATATACATCATGCAGTAGCTATGAATATGCAAAAATTTTGCTTCAAGCATGCCGATATGAAGACAAAATATTTTTTTACTGGCAAATTTAGAGAAATTATAACATCCTGCACGTATTGAGCCAGTGCATATGTATACAAAATACGCACAAATTAAACAAAGAGCCATTCTAGCAATACTTTTGAAGGATAATGTTTCTAGTTTCCGAAAATCTCTTCATTACATTCGTCTTGTATTTTACTGAGTTTAAGAGTTAATGATTGCTAACAGCATTGTCATTTAGAATAATGAAGGAGGTAACTGTTTTAATTTTTATGTGTGTACTAATTTGGAGCGTGTGGCAATAAATTTTGATTGCACTTAAAGATATTAATTAGGAATATTTTTATTTTATTTTTTAGAAAATGTACACTGTGTATATGTTAGTATGGAGATTAAAGAAAAGTGAAGATAAAATATATAGGTAATCAAGTAGAAAAGGCTAAATTGCTGACTCAAACCAGTATTTCAATAGCCACAATTTTTTTTATAATACCATCGTAACTGTGGTTTTTTCCATTATTTTTTTTGTGACAAAATTCTGTTCGCTTCTTGGAGCTTACCGCAATTTTCATGAGCAATAAAAATTTATTGCGGCTTATTGAGTCCCAGCAGCCGCGGTAGCCCAAAAAAGCAAAACATATGCCGAATCCGCCGGGTTAGTCTCATTTCTCCTTTACATTTATTCACTTTTTCACCACCTGCTCGGCAAGTTGTGTAGCTAGAACGAAATACTTTTACGATGGGGAATGAGATTATAAATTGTTTGTGCTTAAAACAAACATCCTCTTCTTTCTTAAGATACACGTGTGTGTACGTATATGGACAGAACCTTTGCAGGGTGCGTTTTCGTTACACAAATTGTTTTGTCTTCATGTCGGCCTTTTTGTTGCCAGCGCTTTCATAGTTATCCCGTAAGTATCCGCTCCTTGTTTCAAGTTTCTCTTATTAGGAATGGATAGGTCTAGCTCTAGCATTGGTATAAAGATCATTCTCACTAATGTATATAAAGTTAAGAATTTTTATCTGAGGAATCAGTCTTCGTTAGAACGTGAGCATGAACACATTCACATGAAAATGTAAAAACCATGTAAAATTTAAAAGTTGGTTAAGTAAGTTATACTTGAAAAATGCCCAATAATGAATTTTACCCTATTAAGGAATAAAATTCATGCCCACAATACATTTATAAATTCTACTATTCTAGATCATTATAAGATATAAAAACACAAGCTTTTCCACATTTTTTCTAAGTTTTTAAGGATGATCATATAACAGTTTCCGTGTGCACAAAATAAGGTGAAGGCGTTTACGAATAGCTCCAATCTTATCTGCACAACGGGTAGTCTTTTAAAGCCTGAAATACACGAAATTGTAATATTTAACTCGTATTTCATACTAGTATCTAGTTTCTTAGCTTCAAACAAATGCGAAACACGTGAGTTTATTGCGATATCATATCAAGTTTGTCAGAGTTCAAGTGAAAAGGAATAAGGAAAAATGTCGAGTGACAGTGTGAGTTATGACAGAGATACGTTTGACATATGAAACATAGCATTAGTTGACACAATATACAAATTTTTTGTTTGATTTGTGTACTTCAAATTGTAAAAATGGCGAAGAAAAAGTGTGAATGCATATTCTGCGGAAAGGTTACCACCTCTTTTGAAAAACTGTACCAGCATATATGTACTCACACTGGTGAGAGACCATACAGTTGCAAACAATGTGGAAAGTCGTATTGTTGGAAACAAAATTTTAAAAAACCACCAGAATGTTCACACAGGAATCAAGCCATTCAAGTGCAGCCACTGTGAGAAGTCATTTGCTTTTCGCTGTAGGCTCCGAAACCATGAGATGAAGCACACGGGAAACAGCCAATTCAAATGCGAGCAATGTCAAAAGCCATTTCCGTCCCACTACGAGTTAAAACTGCATGAAGTTGTTCACACAAAAGAGAAAGCTTTTGAATGCGAGATATGTCACAAATTACTTGCCCGGAAGTCAGAGCTCCGAAAACATCTATTTAGACATACTGGGATCAAGCCATTCAAGTGCAGCTTTTGTTGGAAGTCATTCGCTCTTCGCCAGGATCTCCGAAAACACGAGATAGTGCATACTAATGTCAGCCCATTTCAATGTGAAATCTGTGGAAAAGCATTCCCCAGCAGTTATGATTTACAAAGACATGGGATTGTGCACACAGGAGAAAAAGCATTTGAGTGCGAGTTCTGCCCTAAATCATTTGTTCGGAATTCAGACCTCTTAACCCACCTAATCATACATACTGGGATCAAAGCTTTCCAATGCGAATTTTGTGAAACGTCGTTTACTAAAAAGTGCGATCTAACTTCACATCTAATACTGCACACAGGAATTAAAGCTTTTCATTGTCAAATCTGTGAAAAATCATTTGTTAAAAAGTCAAATTTAACAAAACACGAGGTTATACACACTGGCAAGAAACCATTCCAATGTGATATCTGCAAAATGTTGTTTTCACATAAATCAAATCTCAAAAAACACCAGCTTACACATACAGGTGTTAAATTATTCCAATGCGAAACGTGTGGAAAGTCTTTTTCTCGGAAACCTGATCTAAAAAGCCACGAGGTCGTGCACTCACAAGTGAAAGCATTCAAATGTAACATCTGCCAAAAGTCGTTCTCTCGACGAGTTCAGCTTCGAAGTCACAGAAAAACACACGAAGGAAATAAACCTGTGAAAACATTTCACTGCGCAAGTTGCTCAAACTCGTTCCTTACGATGGACGATCTAAAAACGCATGAGCTTGTTCATGCAGAAGTAATTCAATGCCGACTATGTCCTAAGACATTTTCCAATCCAGGCAATCTGAGAATGCACGAGAAAGTACACAGTGGAATCAAGAATTTCAAATGCGGAAAGTGCGAAAACGCATTCTTTCGGAATAGTGACCTAAGATCCCACGAAAGAGTACACACGGAGATCCGTAAATGTAAATATTGCCTTGAAAGTATCGTTGGAAGACCCGAATTTCATGCTCATTTAAAGATTCACTATAAAGAAAAAGGTTTCAAGTGTGATCAGTGCAACAAAGCGTATGCTTTCAAAAGCAGTTTGATCCAACACAAGAAAACACACTCGGACGGAACGCCATATCAATGCAATCAGTTTCCACAAGATTTCAAACTTGAAACTCAACTAATACGCCACAAAGACACCCACTCTAGCAAAATCCAGGTTGAAAAACAGTCCCTGCGTTTGTCTTCTCGTGTAGGCAAGAAAATCGTTTACACAGAGGATGAGGATGAGAAGCAGCCTTGGGAAAATTCTGACAATGAACTAGAAGACTCTACATTTGAATTAGAAGATGACTGATTTAATCTTTGCAAACTGGACATGAGCTAATGAAATAACTCAGTGACTCACAACTTATCAAGTTTTAAACATTCCTGATGACGCGCATAGATAATAGATGGCAATCATTTTCTTTGTTTATAAAACAGAACATTGCTGGACAACAATTCTGCAGTATGCTAATAATATTTCATTGATTTTAGTGAATATCATTACTATTGTTTGATCATTAGGAATCATACTATTATGTACCTCTTTGTCGTTAAGCAAATTTGCAAGTGCTAAATTTTTATCACAAGATGGCTATAGTGAAGTTAAAACTTAAGTAGTGGTAAAGTGCAAGTGGAATTAAGCAATTATGATAGCCATCAATGAAAGAGATGGAGCATGACTAGATCCTGAATTAGAGAGGCCACGAAAAATATATTTGAAATGATAAGCATAAATAATTTTTTTAAACTTCACCACTTTGCCCGATTCTGATGAATACAGCACGGTTGAAACATTTATAGTAACAAATATACAGCACTCTTTTACAAGCCAAAAATAGAGTTCGACGAAGAGAATTTTAATTGAAAACATTTCAATAATATATATTCATAGGTATGTTCTCAACTAAATATATGTAATTACGATTATTATGTTATATCAGTTGTTTGCATAAATATTCATGCGAATGCTATAGGCTAAGAAATCTCACATGACTTAAGTGTCGCTCAATCTAAAACTTCCTCTTTCATTTCTCTATTTATCCATTGTGTTTGTGTTTAGTGAGTGAGCTATTAAAAATGCTGGTGTCCAAATGCACATTCACTCGTAGTGATTATTATGATTGGTTTACT
The DNA here is from genome assembly GCA_034700605.1 of Willowsia nigromaculata. Classification (NCBI taxonomy): domain Eukaryota; kingdom Metazoa; phylum Arthropoda; class Collembola; order Entomobryomorpha; family Entomobryidae; genus Willowsia; species Willowsia nigromaculata. Next base: position 8,100 of record JAQIXX010005227.1, on the reverse strand, counting down.
GGCTCAACACCTCTCCCTTTTATAACATTTTGCAAAGTAAATGTAGCAGAAGAAACTTTCTCAGTGCTTCAATTCGGCAGCGTTTACGTGTCTGCGAGATAAATGCCCAAACAGATAAGGACAGACAGGAAACAGATAACTGTTTCGTTTTATTTGTTCATTTTTAATATATAAGAAAATGACCTATTATTTTGAGATCAAAAACTACGAAACAACGGGACTGTCAACCCTTGACAACAACTTGAACTCTAACAGAATCATCAAAATCGAATCCAGTTATTCAAAGAAGTGAGACAATATTGATGAACGAGATTTTATGAAACCGATTGTTAACGAATATGTTACTGGAAATTCGATAAGTTTCAATAACTTAGATTGTTGCTGATTCTTGTCTTCTTTTTTTAATTGGGAAGAATGCAAATGGAGACGCAGGAGTATGGCTTGGCATGTGATTTAGGCCAAGATCAATCCTGCATAGTAAATAATTCACTGATGATCTGCCTTAGTGTCCTAAAAAGGTAGGGATTATTTTGAAATTGGAGCTCGGGTCAGTGAAAAAATTACCGATAACCATTCGTTTAATTTTTGAGAGGTAATATTGTTATTAAAATATTTGCAGCACATTTTTATTTTAAGTAGACTAAGCATTTATAACGAAAATTTACATAGCTTGCATACTTTATTGAATTTTTCTACCACTCATCATGGAGAAGACCTCATTTTTTAATAATTCATTCCAATCCAACCATTTTATAATTCTTAAGGCAAATTCAAATATTTATCCTTTTACAGCGGTTTGGGTGCACAGAAGCATGCATCTACACCTTTGGATACACTAAAACTCATTTTATTTTTACAGGTATCTCATGAAATTTTATGCAGCTGGGACATCTGTAAATACCACTCCTGCAGTTGAGACAACTAAATAAATATTACAGTAAGTTCATGTCATTATCTTAATTGTAATTTAGACTTGCTTGTTTTCATCATAATTTCCTCACTCTATAATTTGGTTATTTTGCAGGTATCCACTGAGACGGCTCACCATTGGAAGGATCAAACATTTTTCATAGATTTGTTTCAACTCATGTATACATTTCAGTGTAATTGATGCTTTTAGATGAGGAAATAGTTAATTAGCATTATTGATTTGCCCATGTATTTTATCATTTTAACTAAATACCCATAATTAAAAACTTTCTGCGAAAAGTCTACAATTTTAAATTAAATGTATAAGGTTTGCAATGAGTTCTGCTCATTGGGAACTGCAGTTATTACCAATTAAATGGATCAAATTTTATGCTACTTCGTACTGCTTTATGTTAATAGTAAACGATGTTAGTTTTACATAAAAATAATAGAAGATTACACAAAATTTTATTAAGGTTTTATAATTTTAGAGAATATTAAAGATTTAAAGAGAAAAAACTCCCGCTTTTAAAAATATAAGAATAGTTCCGAGCTTTCCTGGTAAACCGTGTTAATTATGGGCTATAAAATGCTTATGAATTTTTTAATCCTTACTAAACAGAGATAAACAATGTAAAAAATTTCCGTCATAAAATCTCATTTTTCAAAGTTTTTAATTGCTGTATTTCAAATGTTTTTAGAATTATTTTTCAACAATTTTGATTTAAACTTTAAATTGATATGCATGTTAACCTAAGTTACGATGAAACAATATCAACTGAGAAGAGAATTATAAAATACGAAATTTATTCTGTTACTCTAATGTACTTAGTAAAAACAATATTTTACTTTTGCATGCGTTTAAATTATCTGGAAATATTACACAAAGTTCTGTAGTTAAGTTCTCTACTTTTATAAATTCTAGTAATTTCTCAAATGTTCTAGAACTTAAAAAAAACATTTCGAAATCAAAATGCATTATTGTTAAAGCCGACTTGAGTAAATTCTCATAATCGAGTTCTCCTTACGGTTGATTTTCATAAAGCACACTTTCTCATAAAGGGACAATTTGTATAAACTTGAATTCTCAGCATGTAATTTTCATGTAATATCAGAAATTTAAATGCATATGTTTACCATTTCAAAAATATTTTAATACAATTTGGAATAAAAAAAAATATCCAAGAAATCAGTGAAGAAGATGAAAAATGTTCAAAAATGTACTCTTTTGTATTCACAGGAGAGAGAGGAAATTTTTGTATTATAAGATATCCATTTTTTGAATATCTAACCTCAGTGTCTTTTAAAATGTTAGAGATCAATGTCAAATGATTCTCGCCACAATGCGAGCGCTAGCGTCGATTTCCTTCATCCAGTACACTCCAGCAATAACTCAAAAGATGTAGAATTAAATTCTCTAGATAAGTTTTGAAGTATTACTTAACGCAAATGCATAAATATTTTATGGTTTTGGGTGTAATCCCAAGTCATGTCTTCCATCATCCATAAACTGTCCAATTGTATTAAAAGCTATCAACTTTTGTACAGCGTCGTATTAAAAATGATCATTTAGAGCAATTGAGGGAGTTTATTAGATGAAAATTGTAGACAGTAGCGTCCGCAGATTGAAGGGCACTTTTCACCCTAACTTTCTTAGAAAGCAATTTCTCAAGCTGGAAGTGCTTCCATAATTCAGAATGGAATACGTTTACAAAAAACTCTGTTAGTCGATTTACAATGTAACTGTTAATTAACTCAGTTGGCTACTTTGATGTTTTCTGATATTGACACTTGCTGGTTTTTTCTTATTTATCTGCATACAGTCGTGAATTAAGTTTTGGCTATTGCATGTGGAGAACCACGTACTGGAGCTGGTGATTCCAAAAAATGCTTTCTTTGACGCCTACAATGATTTTGTTACGTTTAATCAATTATCTTTTTAACAGCATAATTTTTTCTTTATCTTTTTTCGTTTTTGATATTTTTTGAATTAATTCTACTATTCCACATATATTATTTATGATACATTATATTTAGTACAAAATTGCCTCGTGTTTGATTTTCATGCACACCTGGAACAAAATTACTTTTGTATTAACGGTTTGTTGTAATGCAGTTTGAGGAAAAATATTTATAATGGTTAAATTTTTGACTCTCCTTTGTTTTCGATCATGTTAAATAACCATTCTCAACATAGCGATTAAAATCAATTCATATCGCACTAATTTTGTTGCCCTTTGCGACCTTTGCATGAAACGTCGACGAAATGGCCATCAAGAAACATTGCTTCATATATTTATGTTTTGGCATGTTTAGTTAATTGTTACTGGTATTCTTAATAGTTGTATAATAGTTATTGTTCGAGATATTAAAAACATGCACGTATAATGAAAGACCGGTAAAATTTTCAATAATATCTCTAAATTTTTAAGTATTCCAATCCAGCTTTCTTCCGAGAAATACGAATCCACAAAACTACTAAAGAGCTGACATTATTAACTTTGTCTTGGTTCACCTGAAAATTTACAACGTTAAGTGCTACACAAGAGGACATTTAAACGCCAAACCAGCTTACCAATCTGTGGATGTGTTCTTGCTTAAGCTTTGATGTGAAATTACATGTCCTAAAACAGTGTTAAGCAATTTCACTACTTGTGGAAGTACAATTTCACTTTTCGCCGCACTGCCCGTTAATCCCATTCATATAAACTTATAAAATAACCACAGTAACTGTTTCTAAAAGTACCGACGACAGGGAGACGGACATGAAGACAGCATAGATTCTGAAGCTTAATTCCCTTAAGCTGAACTTTGTTGATACTCAGAAGTGAAAGAATGAGAGATCCGTGTTTTACGCATGAATAAATTTTCTATCCCTTTCCACAGCACCTGACTTCTCATCTATTCCAACTGACTACGTGATTATTTGAGTTCAACGTTAAGCTTAAATTTGTAATTAAAAAAATCTGGCAACGAAGTGAAGTCATATGTCTATAATGTATTGTAGAATGTAAACGGTTATATTGAAAAAATAAGAAGCCGTTAGTCGAGTAGTGTCTGCTGATATTCACCAAGCCGCAATGAATAATCAGTGCACTTGAAAAAAAAATACTACAAATAGGACAAATATTGCCACCAGACCGAGAGTGCAAATGGAGGGAATGCTTCATGCGAATATTTCATGGAGTGAAATGTCTTCTTCACTTCCAGTTTTTATCGCTTATGAAATCTCGCTTTTGATTACAATGGACCCTTTGCTTTTCGGTGTATTCCTACAACCAAATATTTTACTTATCCGCACTTTATAAAATCTACCCTACCTTACATTTTTAAAATTATTATCTGAAACTGTTCGGTTTATTCTGATTCGCATGAAAATGCTTTACTCCGAAATTCTGAGAAAGATTAGAGACATAAATAAAAGCTTCTCAGACAATATTTCCCAGCATGTAGTCTTCCTACAAATTCCTTTGAGTGAACCAGACCGAAAATCTTTGTTTTAAGCCTAAATCCTTTTCTACCCCATTCCACTACACAACACTTAATGCTTACTTATTTATATTTCGGCTGGCTTTGTAACTGTATGGGAGAAATATCCAAATAGGTGGTGACAAAAAGAAGTGCGTGCATATCTTACAATGATTTTTCATTGACATCCAGCATATTCCGAAGGATAATAGTAATATCTGTTTTGGGGTACTGAGAGGTAGGATTAAAGTCGAAAGTTTTTAAAATTTGCTCCAAAATTCTGTTAACAATTTTAATCTCTCTTGAATTTTGGATTAATTTTTTATACTTTACGGATATTCTACATTAAATATGATTCATTTAGGTAGAAAAATTTTCAAAATCATTATAAATTCACTTATATATCAAAAGTTAAAGAAGACTGCGTAAAGGGTGCATTTTTATCCTAACTGTTTTTAGATCAATGACCAAATACATCTCGTAAAAAACAACTGAACTGCGAGATTCTAGAGCGGGTATATTTATAAGACTATATTGTCTATTTTATTCGATTACAAATAATCAAGTCGCATAAACTAATTTTAAGTGAGATGCCCAAATATATGCAAGTTATGGAACACGTAAGATCAATAAAAACTTTGAAATGAATTCATTTGGGGGCACTTATGCAACTGTAGCACAGCAATTAAAATCCATTGACTACCTTAACTGATATTTTCTTGATCATAAAACTGTACGTAATGCATAATGAATAGGACTTTACAATGCAAATGAACTCACATGCAACTAAATAGTTGGTTGAGCCGTATTGCTAATTGCTAAATGTCTACCAGCAATGACTAAATTTGTTAATAAATCCAGTTCTGTTTCCTATTAATTTATTTTGATTGCTCTGAGAGTAACTCAATTCTTTTCTCTATTTAACTTTTTTCTGTGCGTTTAAGGCTTTCCAGGGTCATGAAATTTTCTAATGAATTGTTTGTCGCAAGTGTGTACATGTTTAAGTAAAAATGGTAATAGTGAAGTCAGTGCAGTTTAAATTTGAAAACAAATTATGATTAAGAATCGTTGTGCATTAAAACATGCACACAAAGACCAATTTTTGACTTGAAACCAGCAAATCAAAAGTGGTAACGGTCGTCCTCATACATTTTATATGAGGCACAAGGAAATCACACTGAATAATGTCTTCAGGTGAAATTTTTTCGGTCGTGGAAACACATGAGTGCAATTAAAGATTTGTCTGCGAAGTAATCCCCAGGAGCCAGCACAAATAACAAGAAGTTTGTAATTTCCTTAATTTTCTAGAAATCTATGAAACCTACCGTTCTGCTATGTACATTTCCTATTTTGGTGGTTTTATTGTGCCGCCAGTCGGATTAGAGTGTATGAAACTTATGTGTAAAGCCAGCAAAGGGACATAAAAATATTTATGCTTAAAACAAAAATCCCGGAATGCCTTTTTTATGAAAGAGTAACTACCTTTAGGGTAGTTTGGAATTGTACCCCAGAATCCGCTCAATCTTCTTGTCGCCTGTCACCCTATCTCCCTGTCGCCAACTCTTTCAAGTAAAATTGCTACCTGTTGCGAGTGTCTATATTTACGACTAGTAGGAATGTTACAGAGCTTGAGAAAAATGAGACGATACTTTCAGTAATGTTAAAACTGTTCAAGAGTTAAGACGAGAGGTAATTTCTTTTCAAAACACAAGCATAAAAACATCCTTCTCAAATTGTGGATTCAGTTTGAAACGGTGTAAAATGAGCAAAAGATTAGATCTAATGACATTAACATTTTGCTGGCAAATTTAACCGCCAGTGCTAACAAACTTATTTGTTGAAACGACAATTTTAATATTGAAACAATTAACGATTTTTGGCAAAAAACGACTTGTAGCACTGCTCCAACCAATTTAAAATCAGTTTAGTTCATACATTTTAAATCTTAAAAATGGCAAACAAACCTGTCAAAACTTTTCACTGCGGAAGCTGTTCAAATTCATTCTCTACGGCGGAAGCTCTAAGCACTCATGAGCTTATTCACACTGAAACTAAAGTTTTCCAATGTCAAACATGTTCAAAGACATTTTCAAAATTAAGTAATTTGAAATCCCATAAAATCATACACACTGGAACCAAAAATTTCAAATGTGGAATCTGCGAAAAGTCATTCCTTCGGAAAAGTGAACTAATATCCCACGAGAAAATACACAAAGGAATCCAACGTGAGAAAAATTTTCACTGCGGAATTTGTCCAAAATCATTTTCTCAAATGTCGACTCTCCAAGAGCATGAGATGCTCCACGAAGGAATTAGGGTGTTTGAGTGTAACGTTTGCGGGAAAGCCTTTTCCCAAAGACAAGTTCTCCGGAATCATTTAAAAATACACGAGGGGTCAAAACCGTTCAAGTGTGACCAGTGCCCTAGAAGTTTCCTGAGGAAAACGGATTTTACTAGGCACACAATGGTGCACTCTGGAGCCAAACCTTTCACGTGTGACCAATGCCCTATGAGTTTTGTAAGGAAAAATGATTTCGAAACGCATAAAAAGCAGCACTTGATAGAAAGGCCTTACAAGTGCGACCAGTGCCATAAAGCGTACGCTCATAAATGGGATTTGAAAACACACAAGATAACCCATTTAGACCCAACGCCATATAAATGTGATCAATGCCCAGAAGCTTTCAAACATCGAAATCAACTTGGGTGCCACAAGAAAACTCATTCTGATAAAATCTGTGACGAGACGAAAAACTCGCACAGCTCCTTATCTCGTGTCTGCAATCAAACTGTTGACACCGAGGATGCCACTGAAAACCAGCTGGGAGAAGACTTTAGAAACTTTGAATTTGCATCAGAAGACGGATTTACGTTCTATAATCTATAATTATTGTAAAATATTTTAGGATGTGAACGAAATATAGCCGTTGACAGGCTATGTGTGAGATTTAAAAAAATTTTGATATAGCTGACAGTTATAGATGCAAACTATAATTTATTTGTGGAATGATTAAGACATTAATTGTGTATTACAATATTTACAGTAGCTTTATATTCTGATTTTGATACATGTGGAAACTATATTCTGAAAGTTGCATCCCTCAAAAAGGCTATTGGCACCATAAAATGCCCCAAAAAACCTGACAATGAACATTTTTGATTATACACTTTTTATACTTTTGACTATATGTGTTTTTTGAACTTCCAAGTGAATAGTGCGGTTCAGATATGTGCATTCACTTGTAGATATTTAAAAATTGTACTTTTAGTAATAGTAAATAAATGTTTTCTTATATTAAAATATGTTATGCAAACGGTTTAGCAGAAGTAGCGTGGAAATTTAGGAATTGTTTAATCATGCAAAAATTGCTAATCATGTTAAATGCTTACAAAATGTGTTCGCCAGCTACTCTCTAGGTATTTTAGAATTACACAGTGTCATGGTAAGATTAATTGTTAAATAGAGATGTTAAATTTCTAAATATCTAGACAATCACCATCAATAAATTCAAATCAAACTGAGTAGGTTTCACAGCATGGACAGCACTAAAAATGACATTTTTCAAAAAAACCTTTTCATGGTAATTTCTAGATAGCTGACCCTAAAATAAGATTACATGCACAATATTGGGCTGCCTGTACCTTGTGGGAGTCAGTGGTAGCCAATGGAAATCACTAGGTACAATTTACGCATGTTTTTCATTAAAACCGCGTCAAGTTTTA